>ML379979.1:76187-175360 GCA_005239525.1 Nicotiana knightiana | reverse complement strand
GTGAGAACCATAGATGGTTAAGGATTGATTGTGTGACTTATGTTGTCTAGGTATACAACAAAGCTCGACGGTTCAAAGATATCAAATCTACCGATGATCGAGTATATCCGATATTAGTTCACTACGGAAAGTTCAAAGGGAAACTACGTATCCAGATGCAATTAATTCTTGCATGTAAAACACACACACGTCTGTGCATTCCTTTATTTTATAGTCATTCCCCATTCATGTGGGAGATTGTTGGTCATTAATCTTAGTGTAGCTTAATTTTAAGCTTAGTCTAGCTTAATTTTAAGCTTGGTGTAGCTTAAAGAGAGCGAATGGAAAATGGTGGGAAAAGAAATGGAGGGAAGTGAAATTTTGAATTAGTGCACTTTGTCCCTCATTGGAAGAAGGAAAGAAAATCTCTGTGTATATATAGAGAAGCTCTTCTTCTAGCTCTTAAAGAGTTGAGAAGAAGGCAAGCCTCGCGCCGCCGTCGTCGTCGCTCGCTCGGCTCGGCTTCGGCTTCGGCTTCGGCTTCGGCTTCGGCTTCGACTTAGGATTCGGATTCGGATTTGATCAAAGATCGATTGATTGATTAATCTTTTTGGACAAAATTCTTTTCAAATTATTAATTAATAGAAAATTTTCAAATCCGGAATGACCCGTGACCTGGTCCGGTCCGACCCGTTTTTTTTTTTGGATTATTTTAAATCCATTTTTAAATTTTCCGCAATATTCATACCTGTTCAAAACAGCTATGGCTATTCTGAAAGGATTCACAACTGTTCCAACAGCTATCGATGTTCTGAAAGGTTGCAAAACCTTTTCAGAAACAGTACAAAATTGGCTATAAATATACCTTGAATCCCAGAATTTTTACTTACTAAATTTTCTGATCTTCTTCTTCTTCTTCTGCACAAAATATTCCTGTGTGTTTTACAGCCTTCGAGTGGTTCGTTGTTACCCGACGTTTTTGGTACCAACACTCCGGTGAGTTAAATCGTTTTATCCTGGGAGGATATATTCCAAAACGTCGGGTACTTGAGGGAAATAATTTCTTTAAGGATACACTGTGTATTCAGTAGGCTCGATTTTTTCCTACACTGTTTTCATAATTCATTTTTGACGTTCTTGTTCTACTAACTTTCTGTTTCTGTATTTTTCAGAAAGTTTATTATTATTTTTTAGTTTATTTTACAGCAATACAAATTACTAACAATTCCAATAGAATTTACATAGAAAAAATTAAGTTCAAGCTAGAAATATTTGTTCAAATGAACCTCCATCAATCAATATCCTTTGTGATTGAAATAAGTTGATTTGACGGAGAAAACTCAATATAAAATAAGTAAAAATAAACGGTCGTAAAAATGTGTTTATCCAAGTTTGTTGTTATTCTATACTCTCTCTGATTCAATTTAAGTGAACATGTTTGACTAGGCACGATGTTTAAGAAAAAATAAAGATTTTTTGAATTTGTACTTCTAAACAAGTCAAAAAGGAATCCAGAAAAGGGGTATTATTTTTGGAACGGACCAAAAAGGAAATATGTTCACATAAATTGAAATGGAGGGAGTATATATCAAAAGTAGGGGCGTTCATAAAAACCCGAAAAATTGAACCAAACCGAAAACCAAACCAACCCGACAAAAAAAACCGATACTTTTTAGGTTTAGTTTAGTTTTGGTTTTGAATTTTAAAAATCGATCAAATTTGGTTGGGTTTTGGTTTTAATAAAAAAATAACCGAAAAAATCCGAACCAAACCGACTATAGAAGTAGCTATTTAAATTTATTATTACACCTATATATATGTATATTTTTATATAAAGTTTTTGAAATTTTATGGTACAGATTAGTCGTTTATATTTTTAGTCTAGTTTTTTATTATCATAATAATCTAATTATTTGCCTTTATGTTCTAGATTGGCAACGCTGGCTGAAGAGTAAAGCAACCCAAGCAGTGGTTTTAGGCCCCCAAATTTGGGGTCCCCATCTTTCATTAGTAGTAATTATATGAATTAATTTTTCATATACAAAATTAAAGTTTAGGCTTATTTCTCAAATTATATAGCGTGAAAGGAAATATTACAAACAGAAGATAAGACTCTTATGGATATACTTAATAAGATAACAAGACTTCATTTTTTTTCTAATGCCTATATTCCTTATATATAGAATAAAGTATAACTATAACAATTGCATCCGAGAAAGAAGTTTTTCTAAATTAAAATTGACAAAATTTTGTATAAGATCAACAATGTCTCACGAGGAGCTAAATAGATCAGATTAGCAGTATAATTAGTTGAAAAGAATTATTAAAATAACTCGATTATAAGAAAATTATTAATAATTTTGCATTTAAAAAGGTTAGGAAAATACATTTCAATCAAATAAAAATTAAGGTCTCTCATCAAAATTTTGCTTTAGGCCACCAACAATGTTGAGCCACACCTGTAGTTTGGTTGGTAATTTTCTTTTGCTAAGTACAAGAATTTATTTCATGTTAAAAATAATTAATTTTTAATTAAGTACTTAAATTATTCGTCACTATTTGATTCAATTATCATCAATATATCTTGGTAAATGATAAATTTCTCACAAAGCAATTTGTTTGATAGTGTTACGTTGAAAAAGTAGTCTCCGAAATATGTATTTAGTAGTGTATGTCTCATATTTAACAAAAAACCAGATAAATAACCGAAAAAATCGAAAAAATGACCAAAACCGATAAAATCCGAATCTATAAAAAACCGACTTAAGTTTGGCTTGGTTCGAATATTTGAAGAACTGACCTACTTAATTTGGTTTTTTTTTAGGTAAAAACTGATCCAAACCGAATCATGAACAATCTTAATCAAAAGAAAATAACTAGAGCATTCAACATAAATTTTGAAATTGGTTGATAATTATAAATTTGTTTAGAGAATGTTTATATAGTCATATCCTTCAACGTTTGAAAACTAACTACGAGTCCACATGACGAAAAAAATATCATCCCAAAAAATCATTTATGAGGGGAGGGGAGAGGGGGGCTGTACGAAAGGGGTCCATGACATTGCCAGCGTTCAAAAGGTGTCTGAGTACGATAAGTCAATCTGTCGTTGAAAACTCCTCCTCCTCGGTATGGCGGCCCACTGCTTGTTCCTTAATTTACTCGATAAGTTCATACCGTATTATTCCCCACTTATTTTTCAATCCTTAAATCACATTTCGACCTTTTCAATTTACGTGATACAGCTTGAAAATGTGATTCTAATTACAGCTAGTTGGCGTGAAAATTTACCTTTGAAGTATCTTGCTCTCGAATATAAAGGATAGTTCGATACTCAAAATATCTTGCATTTAAAATATTTCGCATTCATATGGCTCAAAATCAAATCAGAGAAATTCGACATGCAGAGACAACGATGATGAGTAATGTGCAGATCGGATTAATCAATGAGATCGAGGCCGAGCAGTAATCTATAAGGACGAAGTCGAACAGTACAAATAGAAGTAACGGCTAGTTTTGCTTTGGAATTTTCAGAGGGCTGAATATTCCCTCCAATTACACTCTTTTTTAGCGTTTTCCCCTTATAAATAGGAAGGGAGGGGACTTCAGTAAGGGGGCTCTTTTTTTTTTTCTAGAAAATATATAAACACATCTTCTGAGAGATAAGGGGATCTGTTATCCCATACCCTCCACCAGATCCGAAAAGGGTCCTAAGATTCTTGTATTTGTCTATCATTCATCTTTATCAAATGAAAGAGGATCCGCCCACTCAAGATTGGGTGAATCTTTTCCTTTGTTTACATTTTATTGCCATTTAATGTTACCTAATGCATCTTTTTACATATTATTAAATCTGGTCACAATCATTGCCAGCATTTATGTCACGACCCAACCTATGGGCCGCGATGGGTACCCAATACCTTACTCAACCGAGTACCAACATAACATATATTTCTTATCATACTATCATGGGTAAATGGGACAAAGGGGTCATCATGACATAACCGAAATAAAACATAAGAAAATGCTAGACATAGGTCGAGCCAACATGATATAGAAACTTATACATGTGACATACGGGCCCATAAGGATGACATGATCATTTGTAAACTCAAAACATAGGCCGACAAGGCCATATAAGTATCCATATACCTGACATCTGTCTACAAGTCTCTAAGACTACATAAATGTCATATAGGTCGGGACAGGACCCTGCCATACCAGTCAATACATGTCCCACTCATACTGACCAAATAGGCAACTCCGGAGCAAGTGGAGTGCAGCAACACTTTCTGTTGAGTTGATAGCCTGCTAAGAGGACTGTCAACCTGTCTATCGGGACCTGCGGGCATGAAACGCAGCGTTCCCAGGAAAAAAGGACGTCAGTACGAATAAAGTACTGAGTATGTAAGGCAGAAAAACATAAATAAGAACAGTAATGTAAAGAGAGATATAAGAGATACAACTTGTAGCATCTGAGTGCCTCTAAGAGATAGTGACATGAAATGCGTGATACATATATATATAATCTTTTAAAAACATCCGCCTCTGTGGGAATCATCATCATCATATCGTACCTAGCCTCAAAGAGGACTCGATAAAAACATACCCGGCCATCGTAAGGCTCGGTAGAATCATACCCGGCCACATGGAGCTTGGTAAACCCAACTAATTAGTGGTTGCACAATAGGTGTCGTACCCGACCGACTATAGCGCAACTCGGTAGAGTAAAATAAATAATATATATAATGCATGTTGGACTCATGGAATCACGCTTTATACCTTTCGGAGTGACGTAAGGTAGTTGCACCTTCGATTAACATTATGGACATCATACCATCAATATTGAGAACTTCACTAGGACTCAAGGATCATACATACTTTCTTAGAATAACTTTGTAAGGATAGAACAACATGGACAACCATAGTTGCTAGGAGTAGATTCATTATGAAATAGCTTATCGTTTATGTTCATTTCACTTTAGATTATGCCAAAATAAAGAAGGAAGTGCCTTAACATACCTTTGCAATCTTCTCTCCAATCGTCAACAAAGCTCAATATGATCTTCTTAAGTCCACAATGAGTAACCCGATTCCGTCGTCCTCATATAAGCATTGTAACTCTCATATTTCAAAACCAATATTCTACAAGAAAACGGACATCACCTCCCCTGTTTTTACTACATCCCATATTTTACCAAAAGTCACCAAACAGCCCAAACAACAACAATATAATTCACAATAAGCTCTTGATTAGTTCAACAATCATTTTAAGCGGCAAGCTCGATCGGAATCCGTATAGCCCATATCACCCCTTATAGACTTCTTACATTAACTTAACAACGTCATTAATATGATAATAAAGTAATTCATCAATGATTCCATCCTTATACCATATATTTATAACAAAGAAAATAATCCACAACTCCAACTTTTTTCAATTTGAAACTTAAATCACTAGTTCATGTCTAGTCCAACCATTTAACTTAATCAACATAAAGATAACCTTAAGCACCTGCAAGAACACAATACACATACCTCCTACAGTAACTTCAAGTTTAAATCCAAGATATATTTAGCTTACAACAGCCCTCAATGGCAATAGAACACCATAGAAGTGACTTAAGCTAATCCAAGTATTATCTTGTAGTTTATTATCCTAACAACTTAACCAACATACAAGCAAGATTAAGAAAAATTAGTAGGCTTTTATACTCACCTTAGACAGTATCAACCACTTGAAATTTTGGCCAAACACAGCTCACAATTATCCTCAATGACACCACAACATTATAGGTGTTGTATTCTCTTCTTGAATCAACTTTTGGTGTTCAAGTTGGAGTATAAACACTTGTGGTTCACCTTGAAAATCTAATATGTATGAAGGAGTGAATGATTATTACCTTAATCAACAAGAAGAATACGAGAACTGAGGTTATTTCACTTTGAAGAACCCTCCAAAACCCACAAGATGAAGAACTACGATCTAGCAAGCACCACGGGGTTTCTAGCGTTGGATTCAGGTTTTTTCTTAGGTTTTCACCCCAGAATCATGGAGGAACCATTTGAGAGAATTTAGGAATTTTTTTTGACGATAAAAATGAGTGAAAACTATTTAGAGACTTAAATACAAGCTGGAGTTTACACCGACTTTGTGGGTCCTATGGGAGCTGCTTTCCGCAGTCTCGCAAAAACGCGAATATCTCTCTACTCCGATGTCGTATTGATGAACGGTTAAATGAGTTAGAAAATAGAATCATAGATCTACAATTTGGTATGTATATCATCCCCTAATTCAAGTATATTGAGAGAAAATCTCAGCTACATTTGACCTAATTTCCAGCACATTATGAATGTAACTTGTGAAGACCTTTGCCAACTTTTGTTCCACAACTTGCTTGACTTCAAAACGTAGCACACGACTATCATACGACAAAAATAACTCAAATAATAACTTCCTTATCATGTTAAGAACCATAGTCTCACCCTAAAGTACATGTTATAACATTCCTAACTTGTCGACTTTCGACGAAACTTATTTTCTTCAATTGGTTTAGCTTCTAAGATTTCCAACCCTCTTGGTACTCATTATTCATGATCTTAAATATTTGTAACCTCCAAGGTAACATGATTAGCTTACTTTATATGCTTCCAAATATAATCTTATTTCTGAGCTTACATCAATTGACTTACAACGTTTTCTCACGTATGAAACCATGGGGTGTAATAATTTATACTCAACTGTATTTTTCTATTCAAGTTATTCATATCAGATCTAGAATTAATTATCCTTAAATAGGATTTACCCTCTATCTTCTTATTTAATTAGTTTAACAAAAAAGTCCCATACTTTTTTGGTCAAACAATTTGGCGCCGTCTGTTGGGATTTTCTAGTTAAAATTTTAGTTTCCTCTAGATCTAAAATTCAATTCTAGTTCCACATTCTGTTCATGGTGGATATCTCCTAGTACAACAATCTATCATGAAGTGGAAGATAACTAACCATAGAAAAGCATTTGCTGATTGGTTTCTTTGCTACCTACAACATTAATGACAGTGTAATGTCGAACATTCACAGCCTCTTTCCTATGAAGAAGGAATATAGAAGATGTAGTTCTAGCCTTTTAAAACATTAAACACTCTGTTGATAAACTGTATCTACTTTAGCTCATTTTTTTCTTACTATCAGTACAATTATTAAGTTTTGGTTACTAATTATGAATGATACTATGAATTTCCACCGAGAAAACTCAAAACGAGAGACGATGCGACTCTCGGCCTGTTGTCAATCGAATCACAGGGACTTATCAAATCAAGGTACAAATACTGCAAAAATACCATGCCGAGGTCTGCAAGCCGTTACCCGATTTCTCGACCAAATCCCTCGAGCACAGAATATCAAAGCGGGCGGCAGCCGGATAAGGGAACGTGGTCACTCCCCTCCACTCGTCGACAGATCAAATCGAGGTAACGGACAATTTTATTTGGTTTTAAATGATTGTTTTTCTAAGTGGGATAGAATCAGGAGCATTCTCCCAAATACGTGAACAGGGAACGATCGTCGTCAAAGCAAATCCGAAGTTGCCAAGAGACCACATAGACTGGGACTGGATTTCCAACCCGGAAAACATATGAATCCCTCTGATATGTATAAGCAAAGAATAAGTGCATGAAGCTCACCAGCAAGTCATAAGTCTATACTGCAACAGTGAGAAAAATTTACTTTCACGTTATTTATGAATCCTTGCAATATTTCCTTTTTCGTTCCCCTCTTAACTTTTTTCCATCAATCATAGAAATGGCCTTTTTCTACAAAAGGAATGAATGATCACTTTCGACATTATTATTTATAATAATTCAACGTTTTGACAAACATGAATCTATTGTAGATTAAGAACCACCTACTATGTTAGAAGTGCAGGCATCAAAATATTTTGAACTGCTACATAATTTTTGCATTCCTATAGATCTTATTTTATCCTTAAGGATAAGCGACGCTGCATCAATTACACAAGGTATATTCGGCCTCGCCCCAATCAACATTCGGCATCGCCCGAATCAACATTCGGCATCGCCCGAATCAACATTCGGCATCGCCCGAATCAACATTCGGCCTTGCCCGATTCAACATTCGGCCTCGCCCGAATCTATATTCGGTCTCCTTGCCCGAATAAAAATTTGACCTCGCTCGAATCGACATTCGGCCTCCTCGCCCGAATAAAAATTCGACCTCGCTCGAAGCGATATTCAGCCTTCTCGCCCGAATAAAAATTCGACCTCGCTAGAATCGACATTCGACCTCCTCGCCCGAGTCAACATTCGGCCTCCTTGCTTGAATCAACATTCGGTCTCCTCGCCCGAATTAACTAATATTCAACCTTGCTCGAATTAACTCTCATTCGATCTCACTCGAATTAACATTCGGCCTCCTCGTCCGAATTATCTAATATTCGACCTCGTTCGAATTAACTCTCATTCGATCTCACTCGAATTAACATTCGGCCTCCTCACCCGAATTAATATTCAACCTTGCTCGAATTCAACTCACATTCGACCTAGCTCAAACTTGATTCACAGCTAGATCTCGTTCGAGTTAAATATGGCAACGTTTGGCTTCGACACTCGATCACGTTCGAATTAACGCCTAACAACGGTTCCTTTAAAACCATCAATCGAGGAAAACACTCAAGAAAAATAAAAATAGAATCAGGAATAAGCAACAAAAGTAGCTTTCCAAATCAAAAGAATTATCAGAAAAGACATCTTACAAGGGCCAAATCGCCCGTCCAAATTTGGGTACGCGGATAGCCTCCTCCGATGCTGCCATCCTGACCTCGTCGGCCTTCTCCAACTTTACCATCTTCTCGATCAACTCACCACTCGAGTCATTGACCCTGATCGAACTCCGCTCAAGTTCAGTCCGCCGGGATACCACTTTGACCCGAAGATCGGTATCCTCAGCCCTGATCCTTACTAATCGACCTCCCCATCCAAATTTCTCGAATTACGATTAAAGAAGTCCACTCATTGAGCTCGACCAAAAGACAAACTCGATAAGCGGAGGGACTAACTGTATGGGTCAAAATCAAACGAGAGAAATTCGACTTGCGGAGACAACTATCATGAGTAACCTGCGGATCGGATTGATCAATAAGACCGAGGCCGAGCAGTGATCTATAAGGCCGAGGTCGAGCAGTACAGATAGAAGTAACAGCTAGTTTTGCTTTGGAATCTTCAAAGGGAATATTCTACTGAATATTCCCTCCAATTACACTATTTTTAGGGGTTGTCCTTTATAAATAGGAAGGGAGGGGGACTTCTGTAAGGGGGCTCTTTTTTTTTTTTCTAGAAAATATATAAACACATATTCTAAGAGATTAGGGGATCTGTTATCCCATAATCTCCACCAGATTCGAAAAGGATCCTAAGATTCTTGTATTTTGTCTATTATTCATCTTTATCAAATGAAAGAGGATCCGCCTCACTCACATTGGGTGAATCTTTTCCTTTATTTACATTTTATTGTCATTTAATATTACTTAATGCATCTTTTTCATACTATTAAATCTGGCTACAATCATTGCGAACATTTATACTCAATTATATTTTTCTATTCATGTTATTCATCTCATATCTAGAATTAATTATCCTTAACTATGATTTACTTTCTATCTTGTTATTTAATTAGTTTAACAAAAATGTTTCATATTTTTAGGTAAAAAATATATAAGTTTTGGGAAAAATCACACGCGTTAAAAGAATCCTTGATATTTCCCTTTCCAATGACCGACTAGTGTCGAAAAATAAGTCACGTCAAATTTCAAGTCTAAGGTTTGTGATTAATCTTGTAACAATCATTTCAATGGTCATTCCATTACATCCTGATTGTTCTTGTCAATCAGCAAGTCCTTGAAGCAAAAGATTTTGATATTCAAGTAACCAGGGCAAATAAAAAAGCTGTCTCGAAAGCGATGAGCACGATAACAAAAGGCTGAAATAACAGAATTTAACTTTCGTACTGATCTTAGCTGGAAATAGAAGAATCGATGTAAAGTAAATAAAATATTTTGAAATATAGTAATATTAGTTCTTCTGTTTTAAAAATGTTATCTTCGTACTACTACTATTAATTCCATCATTCTAGAACATTATTAATTTAATTTGGAGAGTAAAACAATGTGCTTTTCACTAGCCTTTATTTATAATTATTTTGTAAATAATTTTGCAAAATGTTACTTATAATGCAACTCTTCAGTCAGTTTCTGAAAAATGTAAATTTTAGTTAAAAATTAAGAAATCGATGTTTGATTTACACCACGATCTCGGTGTATTTTCTTTGTACATTAAATTCTGCTGATCCATTTAAGATTGGAGGAGTACACGTGTGTATAACAATAAAGATACGTATGTTTTGTCCGGGTAAAATTGGGCTGAAGTTTTCCCGATTAGAGAACAAAGGGGAAGTACGGCTCGACGTGATTATAATCGAAGCCAGGAACTCCTCGTATCGAGATTCGGGAATAATGAATGATGTATCTGAGATCGGACACGGTAACGCGACGTACCCAGGACCAAGTATAGCTTCTGGACCTCGGGAGACGTGGTGAACGGTTATGCATGACGGATAAAAGACCGTAATATTCGCCATCAACCGGATATTATGATGCGAATCCCGTTCAGTATCAATTATAAATCAACAATTACCGAAAAAAAAAGATTTTACCATTTTTAAACTTGTACTAGGACTGAAATTCTCCTACTATATAAAGAGGAAGTTTTTCTTTAGCATGACACATTATAACACACAAATCAAAACAATAAAAGTTTACTTTTGTCTTCTAGCTACTATTCAAGGCATTATTCATTTGTTTTTTCCTTCACTCATGATCGAGCTTGTACCGAGGGTCCAATCGAGGAAGAATCTCACTGTTGAATCTAAGATCAGACTCGATTATTGCATTGCGATTTGTTTGATCATTTATTTTATCTTTAACTTACTTAACTATTATTCTTAATTATTTGTATTGAATTAAACCACGTATCTTTAAAATCGCGTACAAATTTAATTGTTACTTATTTTTGGGGTAAATAGTTTAGTTGCCACCGTTGGGCTAAGGATAATAGTGGTGATATGATACGAATCTCCATAACACACCCTATTTTACGCTTGTTCTTTGAAATCTTAAATTCTAGTTCAGCCTAAGAATGTCAAGCTATTAGTCTGCTCACTTGAACGTTAACGCTGAGTCAGGCCATTGCGACAAATATAATAATGTGGTACACAGTAATGATGTGCCTCCTGCCAATCCCATTAGTGTCCCAGTCGCTGACCCGATCGATGCTAACTCGCAGGTGGCAATCAACGTCAATTTGCCAACTGATCCCGAAAACAGTATTCGCGGGAGACCCCGACCAACAGCTCGAGAAGTGCCCGGAGGTGAAGGTGATGGGGTGAGCCTACCATTGATTTTTGAAATATTGCAGGCTCAACAAGCGACAATAGCACACCTACAGAACCAAAGCCTCGCCCCTGACAGGGTTGAGCTCGAACAATCCGCGAAAAATACTCGGAGAGATGAACAAGTTGCTATGAGACCGGGTGAGCCTAGCGTGGAGAAACTTCAGATGTAATGCAGAGCTCGAAGCATTAACAAAATGAGAGGATTCAGGTGAGAAAAAGATTGAGGCCAACGACAAGAAGGTGGAAACATACAACTCCAGGATCGATAAGATCCAGGGAGCACCTTTGATAATAAAGGGACCAGACTCAAAATTTTTATCCAGAAGCCCTTCTCCCCAAGGGCGGCACCAAAGCCAATCCTGAAGAAGTTTCCAATGCACGACATTCTCAAGTATAATGGGGCCACATATCCAAATAAGCATGAAACCTCTTATACATGCGTGATCAAATGAAACCACTTGGAAGATGACGAAATCGAGTCGTTGTTGCAGAAAATGTTTGGGGAAACTTTGTCCAAGGGGGAAATGATATGGTATCATAACTTGCCTCCAAATTCTATTGACTCATTTTCTAAGCTTGCAGAAAGTGTAAAGGCCCATGCCGGAGCCATCAAGGTCGAGACCAAAAAGCCAGATCTTTTTTAGGTCAAACAAAGGGATAACGATATGCACATGGAGTTTGTGTAAGGATTCTAGATGGAACTGGTGGATTTGCCACCAGTTGCGGATGATTGGGCCACCAGGCATTCACTCAAGGGCTCACCCCCTGAAGTTCCGTGGCCTCTCAATAGCTAAAACATAATTTGGTAGAATACCAAGCAGTAACTTGGGACGACTTCCACAACAGGTACCAATCGAAGATTAGGGTCGAAGACGATTAACTCGGGGACACTTCGCATCTGTTTATCCCATCAGAACCGATCATAGATCTAAGAAATCCATTGATCAGGAGTCAAGTCTGGTCCGAGATCGATATTAGCCATACAACGCGGATCTGAGGGGAAACAGATTCGGGCATCACCCAACTAGGAACGAGAAGACAAGTGATCGAGGGCCGAACGGCCGGGGCTTGATAAGCAAGAGCCGATTTGACAGGTCGCTCGGGAGTAGAGAAGCACCAAGATTATCGGAGTACAATTTCAATATGGACGCTGCAAGCATCATGTCGGCCATATGGCTGATTAAAGAGACTAAGTGGGCCCGACCATTGCAGTCCAACCCTAACTTGAGAGATCCCAATTAGATGTGTAAGTATCACGGCACTCACGGTCATAGGACCGAAGATTGCCAACACTTAAGATAAGAAGTTTCTCGATTGTTCAATAATGGGCACCTCCAAGAATTCCTAAGCGAGCGAGCCAAAAACCACTTCAGAAATAAGGACGCCAAAAAACAGGTCGAACTAGAGGAGCCTCAACACGTGATCAACATGATCATTGGGGGAGTCGATATGCCCAAGGGCCAACGATAAATGTACTAAAGTGTCTATTACGAGGGGAAAACGCACTTGGGATTACGTTCCGGAAGGAGCTATCTCGTTCAGCGACGAAGATGCTGACGCAATCGTACATCCTCACGACGATGCACTCGTAATATCTTTACTTATCAATAAATCTCGGATTAGGTTAATTGATCCAGGTAACTCGGACAACATCATCAGATCAAGGTTCGTAGACCATCTGGGTTACAAGATCAAATCGTACCAACGGTCCGGGTATTGAATGGGTTCAACATGGCGTGTGAGACCACAAAAAGTGAGATAACTTTGCCGGTAAACACTGACAGGACAACCCAAGAAATGAAGTTCTACGTCATCGAAGTGGATATGAGTACAACACTTTTTTCGGAAGGCCATTGGTCCACAACATGAGGGCGGTACATCATCGAAGTGGATATGAGTACAACACTTTGTTCGGAAGGCCATTGGTCCACAACATGTGGGCGGTACCTTCGAATTTACACCAGGCGCTGAAATTTCCCACGCCGGGTGGAGGCAAAATGGTCTACGAAGAATAGCCAGCCGCAACGGAAATGTTTGTTGTCGATGAAGTGATCTGATGCTCATAGTCTCAACAGCAAGAAGCGTGGAACCGACCAAAAAAGAAGAAACTCAATAGCAATCAATGATATCGACCTCAGCGGAAGCGGAGAAACAGGAAGAACAAATAGCAGACAATGAGGACGATTACAGTGTCCCGAGATCATTCATAACACCCGATGACATCGACGCCACCACATCAACAGTCGAGGAGTTGGAGCAAGTTATATCTTCTACTTGAGCGGATGGAAATTCTGAATTGGTTAACTAACGTCCGAGATCATTCATAATACCCGAATTGGTTAACTAACGTAGTGGTAGTACCTAAAAAAGGAAATAAACAGAGGATGTGTGTAGATTACAAGGATCTAAATAAGGGATGTTCAAAGGATACTTTCCCTTTGCCTAATATCGATCGAATGATCGACGCGACGACCGGACACGGGATACTCAATTTTCTCTATGCCTACTTTGGGTAAAACCAAATTGGGATGGACCAGGACAATAAACAAGAGACTTCTTTCAAAACAAAGTTCGGCACCTACTGCTATAACGTAATGCCATTCGGATTGAAGAATATTGGTGCCACATACCAACGACTAGTAAACCGAATGTTTGAAGAACAAATAATAAAATCAATCGAAGTTTATATCAAAGATATGTTGGTCAAGTCCCTGCGAGCAGAGGACCATTTGAAACATTTGCAGGAAACATTGACATATTAAAGAAGTACAACATGAAGCAAAACCCGGAGAAATGTGCATTTTGGGTCAGTTCGAGCAAGTTTTTCTTGGTATCAATCGGGGGACAGAGATCAATCCAGATAAAATAAAGGTCGTAGAGGACATCACCGTAGTCAACAACGTCAAGGCGGTTCAAAGACTGACAGGGCAGATAGCCCCGTTGGGCCGGTTCATCTCGAGATCGTCAGATAAGAGCCGTCAGTTATTCTCCCTATTGAAAAAGAAGAACACTTTTTCTTGGACTCCGGGATGCCAGAAAGATTTTGAAGAACTCAAGCGATACCTATCGAGCTCCCCTTTGTTGCACACTCTGAAGAGAGACGAACAATTGTACCTCTACTTGGAGGTTTTTGAGGTGGCTGTAGGTGGTGTCCTAGTCCGAGAGGAAGAAGGCACATAATTTCCTATTTATTGTGATAGTAGAACCCTAGGCGATGCCGAAACAAGGTATCCTCACCTAGAAAGGTCAGTTCTCGCCTTACTAAGCGCTTCTGTCACGACCCAAATTTTCCCTCCATTGGGTATCGTGATGGCACCTAGTATTAGGGACTAGGTAAGCCTAACCTTTACTGAATAAGAAACAAAATAAAGAAATTCTGCCAGTATCAATATAGAAATCTTTACAGAATTTACATTTTTCCAGAAAACGGTAGTACAAGTCATAAGCTCTACAAAGTTTACTACAACTTCTAAATATAACAGTTTGGAAATAAATAAATAAAACAGTGTGAATACAAAATAGGAAGGTGACTCCGAAGCGTGCGAACGCGGTGAGAGGTTTACCTTGAGTCTTCTCAGCAAGAATCAGCACCGCTACTAACGATCAATACCTGGATCTGTACAAAAAAATGTATAGAAGTGTAGTATGGGCACACCACAGCGGTGCCCAGTAAGTATCAAGACTAACCTCGGTGAAGCAGTGACGAGGACTAGTCAAGAAACGCACTGGTCTAATGAACTGAACAAGTATAAATACAGGAACAACGGAATATGCTATCTACATAGAAAACTTTGCAATATGGCTAACAATACAGTAAATTCAATAAGGAAAGGAACAACAAGTGTTGGCGAAAACCATGAAATAACACAAAAGAGTAAATGGAACACAAACTAAATCCGGAATTTCATATACAACAAGGACAAGTAATAACTCAGCAATTTCAACTACTTTTACATCAAGTTATTAGTCAACTCTACGAGGTACCGAACCTCAGACAAATCACAACTCACGGGTCCCAATATCTGAACCCTACATTGGCATTTTGTTCCCTCATTTCAACTAATAGATGCACGGACGACTCGCGTGCCAATTGGAGTCATTCCCACATATAGGGAAAAAAAACAAGGGTATCTATACTCAACAAAAACAAGGAAGCCCCTTAACCCGAAAGAGTGCTTAGCTACATGTATGCTTGTGCAGAGGTTCTAACATGATTCAACCAACTACTGAGCATAAGGAAGGAAAGGGAAACACACACAATGTTTCCTCATAATTTTCACAAGAATTAGCTTACACAGTAAGTGTACCATTATACAATATCAACAACAAAAAATGCCCCCAGGCTAACACAAGTATCACAAACAATCCCTGACACAACCCACCTTGTCTAGCCACATGTGCAATAGTAAAGTGAATGCCTGCCTTGTCTCGCCACATGCGCACAATAATGTTCCCACCTTGTCTCACCACATGCGCAACCCGCATATACATATCCCTCCTTGTCACGCTGCATGTGCAATATTAATAGAAAATATGGCACGACAGAAACCTCGTGCAAATCCCCATATCAACAATAGCACGACAGAAAACCTCGTGCATCATAATAACCACAACCGGACGGCAGAAACCTCGTGCATCACCACAACAAGTACAACAACAACAATGAAAATAATACAAGATACGGTAAATACATCAACTAAAAAATCCTTCGATCACAAGAAAAGGCAAGGCTAGTTCACAAGGAATACGCACAATAAAGAATACTAGGCATAGTAAGAACAACTCAACAAGGAAGAAAATAGTATGTAACAGCCGTACCCAAATGCACAGTTCAACAACAAGAAACTAACATGAATCTGATAACTCAATGTAAGGGAAAGTCAACTAAGTTATAAAATATCTAAACTTCCTTTAAGGTTGAGTAGTTATGATGATATTCAACAACTTCACTTAAAGACAAGCAGTAGGAAGATAACCATAACATCAATTAAGACTAGACAATTATAGGATGAGATGATGATAATTACAAATAGAGATAAGAAGTTATGAAGATACATCATGACAAAAAAAAAGGGATAAAATATTCAGTTAAGTCAATTAGGAGTCAAATAGGCAATAAGAGTTAATCCAAAATCAAGAAATTCTAATTTAAGCAAGTAGAGATGAAACTAGTAATTAAGAACTCAGTCAATATCAAGAACAAATTCATACTTGGTGAATATAAGGACCTAGGATTTCCTAAAAGGCCAACTTTCCACAAATAAGCCCGAGCACGCATTCGTCACCTCGCGTACACGGACTACAATCAACACAGAATACTCAAATCCTAAGGGGTAGTTTCCTCACACCAGGTTAGACAAGATACTTACCTCAAAGATGACAAACCAGTACTCTAAAATTGAACTTCTCGGTGAAAAGACCTCCGGTTGGCTCAAATCCAACAAAAATAACTTCAAAACATAAATATAACTCATAAGAAACTATTCTGGATCATAAAGTCTCAATCTTTAACAAAATCTAAAAATCGACCTAAAAGTCGACCCCCGGGCCCTTACCTTGGAACCCGATAAATTTTACAAAACCCGAATGCCCATTCCAATATGATTTCAACCATATAAAAATTATCAAATTTCGATACCATTTCGTCCCCCAAATCATGATTTTTATTTTGAAAATTTTATTCAAAAAACCAAAATTTTCCTCAACCCAAAACACAAATTAAATGAAAAATGAAGGTAAAATCATGGAATACATTAAATACTAGGTGAAGAACACTTACCCAATTGAATTTCTTGAATAACCCACAAAGAATCGCCCAAAACCGAGCTCTACAAGTCAAAATATGATAAAAACAGGTCTAACCCTTGATTTGGGAATATATTTTGTCTGCCCAGGTAATTGTACATCGCGATCGCGGAAAAGGAGATGTGATCGCAAAGAAGGAAAATCTGGTGGCCCGGGAACTGAGCTATGCGAATGCGTACAAGGAGATGTGAACATGGATAACAATGGACTAAGCTTATGCGATCGCGTGCCTAAAGACGCGAACATAAAGGACAAGTTGGGGCTCCCCAGCAAGGTTAACAATACGTGAATGCGGAAGGTAAAACGCGAACGCGGTGCAGAACAATTTACAAGTTCGCGATCGTGAACCTTAAAATGCGAACGCGATGATGGAAATTATGGCAGGTCCACAGAACACTATGCGATCACGATTGGGACTATGCGATCGTGACTGGGACTATGCCGATCGCGAAAGAGGACAACAGACACCAGAAACCAGCGATCCAAAAATAGAAGAAATTGGCTCGTAGCCCATCCGAAACACACCCGAGGCCCCCAGAACCCCGTCTAAACACACAAACAAGTTCTATAACCTAACATGAACTCGCTCAGGGTCTCACATCACATCAAATAATGCCGAAAAAGCAAATCACGCCACAAATCAAACTTATGAACTTTCAAATCTTCCAATTTCTAAAACACGCACCGAAACCTATCAAATCAACGCAAAATGACGCCAAACTTCGCATGCAAGTCTCAACTAACATAACGGAGCTTCTCCAACTCTCGAAATCGCATTCCGACCCCGATATCACAAACGTCAACTATGGGTCAAACTTCTTCATTTTCCAAACTTCAACTTTTTCCAACTTTCGCCGATTTGCCTCAAATTACTCTACGGACCTCCAAATCCAAATCCAGACATGTTCCTATGTCCAAAATCACCATACGAAGCTGCAGCCAACATCCAAAACTCATCACAGAGCCGTTTACACAAAAGTCACATTCCAGCCAAATTCTCACCAGTTGAGCTTCCAAAACTAGATTCCTTCTCCCAATTCGACTCCGAATCATCTGGTAACTGAATTCAACCATGCATGAAAGTCGATAAATATAATATGAAGTTGTTCAAGACCTTACACCTCCGAACGGAGCTTAAATTCTCAAAATGACCTGCCGGACCGTTACATCCTCCCCCTCTTAAACAAGCGTTCGTCCTCGAACGTGCCAAGATTCGCCTTGAACTCATCAAATCACTGAATGCATACTTCCAACATACACCCATAGGTGATCAAACGTCACCCTAATCTGCATAAGCCTGACGACACTATCTCGACTGTAATTTAGCCATTCTACCAACACCGATAAGCCTTATGCCCCAAATTCTCACCTTCTATTCATTTCCAAAAGACCCGATTCAAAATCCATATCCGGTATCAGTCTCAACCAGCTGCATCAACTCGTGCCTACACCCACAAGGTATGACCACACAACATAACACCCCACATATAGGTCCATAATGACACTTCTGATCATAATAGCTACCCGAAATCAACCCAGTACCGACATTTAGCCCCATATCCGATATAACTCTATTTGGAATCCCGTAACACTGACAATGATGCAATAAACACGAAGACCTTGTAATTAGACACCCGAATCATCAAGACACAACTAAAACCACCGGGGCACACACCCCGCAAGCTAAAACTCAAGAAGCACAAAACAAAAATGACCGAATATGAAAAGAGAAACACATAATGGAAATAATTAAAGCATATGAACAAGTCATAAGGATCCTATCCTGATATAACTTCTATCGCGGTACACTGCCTGGTTCGAACACATTAAATCACATGAAATTTTGAGGGTCTCGCCCTCAACTCTAAATCACAGAAATCTCCCATTAACTTAGCTCTGCCAATAAAATCACAACACTCACTGAACTCTCAGCCCGGTAGAGTATCAAATGACAGCTCGTAACCAAAATACTCAGGAAATCTCATCAAGCCTACCATGATGAACAACAAGGGCTCACTTATAATCTCACCACTCTCAATGATGGATAAAACAACGATAGACATGGCTACCACTCATATAACCTCCCAACAGGGCAAACACGTAAACAGAGTGCAAAATCATAAAACTCACTCGTAATGAAACAACAAATAAGGGAACTCGTCCCGACCAGGAGAACCATAATGAAATACAAATGGTGCCCCTCTATAACAGATCAAAACATACATGTATGATAACATCTAGCACAATGGCCTCCAACCTACTATATGAAACACATTAACGGGCGGGGCCTCCCCCTCTTAGGTGCCCCTTACTCGAGTGAATACCCCACTATAACACACCTGCTAGAAGCCTGGGACAATCTCTCACCATTTGGGTGATATCTCCACACTTAAAGAAACCTCTCTGCTGACGTGGCTGTGGAAAATGTGCAGTACGAGTACTCTGAGACCCATGAGCACCTGAAACACTGTGCGAAGCCGAAAGTGCAAACTGAACTGGTTGACCCACAAAACCTTTACCATGTCGTACCTTGCCTCCAAAATAAGGACCAGCAGATCTCTTCGGCCTACAAGGCCTCCTCGCCTCTCTATCCTCTCTCTCCTGGTCTCGCATGTCCTTCCTCTCATAGCCCCGACTGTCATCTCTCTTACAATCTCACATACCCTCAACTCGCGAGCAATCCCTACCACATGCTAAAATTTAAATATCCAACTCTAACTTCCAAGCCATGCTGAATCGAATATCACGTCTGAGCCCCTCAATGAATCTACGAACACGCTCTATAAAAGTAGCGACCAAAGTAGGTGCATATTTGGCCAAATCACCGAATCTGACGGCATGCTCTGATACTGACATAGTTCCCTAGCGCAGCTGCTCAAACTCCGTGCGCCATGCATCTCGGAGGGACTGAGGTACAAACTCTCTCAAGAACATCTCTGAAAACTGACCCCATGCAAGTGAAGATGACTCGGCCAGGCTACCCAACTCATATGCCCGCCACCACTGATAAGCCGCTCCCCTTAGCTGAAATGTAACAAAAGTAACCCCGCTCGTCTCCACAATACCCATAGTACGAAGAATGTGGTGACACTCCTCCAGGAAACCTTGGGCATCATCTGTTGTCAATCCACTGAAGGTAGAAGGGTGGTACTTCTTGTACCTCTCAAGTCTAAGCTTCTCTTCCTCAGATGAACTGCCCTAACCACGGGCTGAACTGGGACCATAGGCTGTGCTTCCATGAGACTTGGAACCTGACCAACATGATCTCGATGCTCTGGAGTGTGGGTGGCGGGAGTCTAAGCCCCTCCTCCGATCTGTGAAGTAGATGGTGCAACCAAAATCAACCCCGCCCGAGCCAATGTACTAAACATGCTCAGGAATTGTGCTAAAGTCTCCTGAAGTCCGGGGGTAACAACAGGCGCCTCCGGTACCTGTCCCCCAACTGGAACTACTGGCGGCTCCTCAACTACTGCTCTGGTAGGTTCCCTAGATGTGGCACGTGCTCCCTGTCGGCCTCTACCTCTGCCCCTAGCGACATCTGCTCTGGGGGTAACGTCATCAGGAACCACAGCTCGTGTCCTCACCATCTGTGAGAGAATAGAATGATAAATTTCAAACTTCAGTATCAATGAACTCACACGATAGGAATGAAGTAAATTAATTTATCCTAATAGTTACGTAGCCTCTCGAATATAAGCACAAACGTCTCCGTACCGATCCGCAAGACTCTACTAAACTCGCTTATGACTCGTAACACCTATGAACTTAGAGCTCTGATACCAACTTGTCACGACCCAAATTTTCCCTTTGTTGGGAATCATGATGGCACCTAGTCTTAGGGACTAGGTAAGCCTAACCTTTACTGAATAACAACAAAATAAAGAAAGTCTACCAATCTCGATATAGAAATCTTTACAGAATTTACAATTTCCAAAAATCGGTAGTATAAGTCATAAGCTCTACAGAGTTTAATACAACTTCTAAATACAACTGTTGGGAAATAAGTTAAAAAAACAGTGTGAATAAAAATAGGCAGGTGACTCCAAAGCTTGCTAACGCGACGACAGGTTTACCTTGAGTCTCCTCAGCAAGAATCCGCAGCGCTACTAACGATCAATACCTGGATCTGTACAGAAGTGTAGTATGAGCACACCACAAAGGTGTCCAGTAAGTATCAATACTAACCTCGGTGAAGTAGTGACGGGGACTAGTCAAGACACCCGCTGGTTTAATGAATTGAACAAGTATAAATACAGGAACAACGAAATATGCTATCTACATAGAAAACTTCGTGATATGGCTAACAAATACAGTAAATTCAATAAGGAAAGGAACAACAAGTGTCGGCGGAAACCATGAAATAACATAAAAGAGTAAATGGAACACAAACTAAATCTGGAATTTCATATACAACAAGGACAAATAATAACTCAGCAATTTCAACTACTTTTACATCAAGTTCTTAGTCAACTCCACGAGGTACCAAACCTCGGACAAATCACAACTCACAGGTCCCAATATCTGAACCCTACATTGGAATCTTGTTCCCTCATTTCAACTTATAGCTGCATGGATGACTCACGTGCCAATTGGAGTCATTCCAACTTATAGGGCAAGTACAACAAGGGTATCTAGTGATACCCAATTTTTCACATATTTCTCAAAAATACATATATATACCTTCAAAATAGTGCATGAACATCATCAAGTATTTTTCCATAATTTTCAATAGTTTTTAAAAATCTTTTAATCAATTTATTCCTGCATTTTATTATATAAGTAATTATTAATTGCATCTCAGATAAATTTTATAATGATTTATCATTTAATTTTCATCATCTATATCCGTATTAAGCTTTAAATATTTTTTATATATTTATTATAATTGTATTTTTGCACCCTTGGGCTAAAATTGAATATTTTACAATAATAGCCCATATATATGCACAATTACATTATTTATACAAGAAAATGACTTTTTATATTTTTATAATGTTAGGTAATATTTTAAATCATTTTCATGCACAAGTGATATTTTTCTATTTATTAATTATTTTTATAAATTATTTATTTATTAAATTTGGTATTTAAAATATAGTCCCTAAAACCCCAATTTTAGACCTATACACTACCCAATTACCCCAGCCCAATACACCAGCCCCATACCCCAATGCCCAATACCCAAATACCAATTAACCCAGACCTATACCCGTCCAAAATACCCGACCCAACCTTTTTAAATCACAACCGTTGATCTCTGAAGATTAACAGCTTGTACCACTCCACCCCTTTTTGATAATAACCTACCCATCTAACCCTAACCCATTTCACCCACTCCGCCACCCTCAAACTCTCTCTTCCTCTTCTTCTCTCAAAATCGTAGCGTCGTCACTCAAAAACTCCCTGATTCTAACCCCAGGAATGGAATCAATCTATGATTCCTTACACTATTTGGTCATATCTCATTACTGGCTACCCGATTTTGGTATTTCCTAAGGGCTTGCCTAAAATGGCAAGAAGATCTTGAGATATTCGAACCAAATCTGGTTCAAAATCCTTAACCTATTGTGTATTCCGTCCGTGTTCATCCCGTATTATTTGTGAGTACGATTGTTTTACGTATCTCTTGTGGATTCTTACTTAGCCCTAAAGGTTAGGGTTTCAGATTCTCTTTGGTTCGAACCTAAACTGGTTCAAACTTTGATTTTTAGCATTATCTCGTCTATATTCACTTCATTATGCGTGAATCTGCCTATTCTTGTTAATTTCCTTTATTTTCCCTAAATTAGGGTTTCAGATCTGGTTCGATTCTGATTTTTCTTTTTGAAAAACCTCCTATATATGTTCATTTTACTAAAATTTGATTCTTTACCTTTATTTTTTTATCGATTTTATGGTTTACCTAAGATTAGGGTTTCAGAACTTTTATTTTGGGACCAGATCTGGTTCGATTATGTGTTATTTGAGTATATTCCTGTCTATGTTCATTCTGTGAAGCATGTGACTCTTTGTCATTTTATTTCTGCCGATTTATGTGTTTTACCTAAAAATTAGGATTTAAATCTTTCCTTCCTTACTGATTTTAAATATTTTCCTTTTTCGTATATTACTTAAACCTTATTTCTGCTCAATATACCATGTTTCCTTTGTTTTCTTACCTTATTTGCCTTGAAATTGACTGTTTATTGATATTTTCCTTATTTTAAATGTTACTCGCATGATTACACGCTGTTATGCCATGTTAATTGACTGAACTTTGACTTCAATTTATTTTATGATTAATTACTTTCCTTACCTATATGTGTTTGATTACTTCCCTTATTTGTCTGTCTAATTGAACACTATTTAAACCTTTTCCCCTCTCCCTTTTAGGACATACTCGAACTCTAGTACTCTCATTGAAACTTAGAGTATTTACTCTAATTCTCTTTGCTCATTGTTTCTTGTCTTGGCCAGCTGAAGTCCAAGGATATTTGATTCTGGACTTACTGTTATGGTTTCCTGCTTAACTGGTAAGCCCTAATCCCTTGTCACTTTATTCTCCTTGTTTTTCATAATATGTGTTGCTCTACCAGCATGTTTAAATTTCGAGTATGATTCTGCCCTTATGCTTCTTTAACTTTGTCTAATTCTATAGTTAATACTATTAATTTAAGATTAGTTATTTTAAATAATATGAATCCTCTTAAAAGCTGGCTTAATATTTAAACTTACTGTTTGTTAATCCTGCACCTATTCTGAACTTTACATTCTTTAAGATACTATCAGCATGCAATTAGTTAACTTATCCTAACTTTGCATATATGTATTGTTACTTAATTCATGAGCCCTGTCAATTTGTTTGCTAACATGTCATGTGATAATCTAACTGTTTTGCCTAAATTGTTTATGTGATTAAGTAATAGTTGTCTTAAATGTCAGCATGCTCACTTAGTATAATTAGGTCTCTTTGAAACTATGTACATTACAAACCTTGCTTGTTTTGTTGAATGCAATTCTGTGTTCTGAACTTTGTTTCTTCTGAACTTACCACTGTTTTAAAATCTATCTCTACCTCCTTTTGATGTCACTCTTTTAAAACTTCCACTCTTAGTCCCTTAGGTTGTCAACCACCCCAGTGTGAGCACTGCTCAGGGTCCATGTGAGACTCCTATGAACTCTGACACACTAGGAACTGGTTACAAATCACTTATGAATCATCTTCTGAATATGTGGTTCTGGTGTGAGCATTACCCTGGGTCCCTGAGGCTCTTGGAAACTTTGACACACTGGAATCCTGGTTCTATATGTGCTATGGGTGAAGCACCCATTCTTGTCTATGTTGTCCCTATGAAATGAGCCTCAAAGTTGATTGGTTGGAAGGCCTGGTTTCCCAAGTTTATTTGGGCCTAATAAAGGCTCCCTATTGTTTATCTTATTACTAGTATGTAATTTATTCATTACTCTGGTTTGTAATAAGTTTGTAATGAATAGATTCTGGGGTGTATAGTAAAATTGGGAAGGGCCTTTATTTTCTTTGGGCAATTCGGGTAGAAATCCTGCCAATAGGGTTTCATTTGTTCTGTTAAACTTGTTTTACATAATCTTTGTTAAAATCGTGTGAGTGATGTACCATGCTTGCATATTAGAAATCCTGCCTATAAGATTAAATTACATTAGAAATCCTGCCTATAGGATTAAAGTTGCATTAGAAATCTTGCCTATAGGTTGCATTAACTTGTCCAACAAACATATGTTAGCAATCATGCCTATAGGACCTCAATGTTTGATTTAATTATTTTTCTGGTAATATGTACAGTTTCTTCCCATATTACTGCTCAATAGATACCATGCCTATAGGGATAAATTAATTCAATAATAGATATCATGCCTATAGAACTGAAACCAGTTTCAAACCTAGAAATCATGTCTATAGGGTCAAAGGGAAATACAAAGCAATGAAACATTTCTATAAAGCTAAAATCAGTTCTACGCCTAGAAGTCATGTCCATAGTATAATAACCAGCACACTCGTAGATATCACGCCTATAGGATTATACTAATTGGTTCTGAAATCAATCGCCACTGTCAATCAATTAGACAACATGCCTATAAGTCTTAATAACAATTCTGGATTCGAAACTGTGATTCCTCATAGCCTGAAAGGCCTAGACACTACTGAATAAAATCAGTAGGCAAACAATAGGTCTTGACATTCTCCGTAATGAAACTGCTTCTATAAATCACTGCTTGCTTATTTCTCACATAGATATCCTGCCTATAAGACTTTAAATTAAGCATGTCAATCAATTGCGTGCCTTTGTTGTTTATGTGTGGAGGTCAATATGAGCCCATATTTGATTGCTATCTGAAAGTCCTAATTTTTTTTGTTTATCGCCTAGACTTTTACATATTTGAGCAACATAGGCTGGGTCTAGAACTATCCCAAATATAGGTCCTAATACCTCCAGGGCCATAGGTAAGGGACGAGTAGTGCACGAATATGAAACAAACTAGAATCGACTAGCACGCTTAAATAACAACTTAAAGATAGTAATCGGGTAGTAGGAGTTGATAGTCCGTGCGCTAAATACTATGAGTAGCACCCCGACTTGAGGGAGCTACAAAGTATTGCACGGGGTGATCCTATAGGCTAAAAAACTTAGGGACCCCCCATTCCTGTTCTAAAATAAATCGAGTATTTTATTTGTCCAAATTTCTTTCTTTTCCTTAGACTAATTCGCTTAATGTAAGTTCGTCCGGGACCCACCGTTGTGGACCTCGAGGGGTGCCTAACACTTTCCCCTCGAGGTAATTTGAGCCCTTACTCGATCTATGGTGATGTAAACTGGTAATATGAGTTATTTGCTCTAGGTTCCATAATGTACCTTAATCCGTTAGGTGAAGACTCTCTGAATTCCAATTCCTTACCCCTCTTAAAAGGAGTTGTCCCAAAAATGTCGAAACCCGATTTCGCGAGAAAAAGGGGGCACGACAGCATGGCGACTCTGCTGAGGATATTTTTAGGCTCTTACCATAACGAACCTGTTTTGTGAATTAGTCTTTAAACATGTCTTTATTATTCCGTTAATACTTGCACACCCCTACCCCTTCCCACTCTATGTAAAATTATTTGCCTATCTTCATTCATTTATGATTTCTCTTCCTTGTTTAGTACTTTTTACTATGGAAACTTACTTGTCTCTTTGTTTTCTTTCTTAACTGCCTTTACAATTATTAAATACTGCATTTTTTCATTTTTCATCGTGCAAATACTTGACAACGTGTTATTTTCTTTTTGAATAAATCATGCTCAACATCATATTCCACTCGTGCATAATTAATACCATAGAAACACTTGATCAGTGTTTGCGCTCTTCCTATATCACCCTTTTTGAATTTGGAAAGGCTTATTTGTGGTAAAATTAGTCGATCAGCGGTGCAATCGATGGTTCCGTGCCTTTCCCCCTCAAATTGTCCGCTTGCGGGTACCAGTCTAGACCTCTATAGAAACCTTACTCTGATAATAACTGTACATGCATCATGGTCAAACCTAGCATACAGAATCTCAAGAAGAAGCCAATAGAGAATTTCTGCGAGTATGCTACTCGGTGGAGGTCAAAAGCAGCAAAGGTCAGACCGTCATTAGAAGAAGAGCAGATGAACAAATTCTTTGTCAGAGCTCAAGATCCACTATTATGAAAGGTTAATGGTAATTGATAATAACAAGTTCTCTGACATCATCAAGCTCGGAGAAAGGATTGAAGAAGGTATCAAAAGCGGAACGGTAACAAATTTTGAGGCACTGCCGGCCACAAACAAAGCATTACAATCGGGAGGCATATCAAAGAAGAAAGAAGTAGGGACAATAATGGCAGCCCAAGGTCCAAAATCTCCATTCATATACCAAACACCTCCACCCACATACCAACCTTCACCTCCCAGATATCCTCAACCTGCCACTGCCTACCACACTTATAACACCCAACCAGCATATTATCATTCACCTCCAGCTCGTCCAAACTATCAAAAACCCAGGCCCAATTTTGATCGCAAACTACCTAGACAATACACCCCTATTGCTGAACCCATCGACCAGTTATATGAAATATTGAAGGTTGTCGGATATGTCACCCATATTCCCGCCGTGGTTATGGAAAACTCATCCTAATGGGTCAACCCAAACAAGATATGTGCATACCATTCCGGCATGAAGGGACATACCATTGATGAATGTCGCACTTTGAAAGACAAGATCCAGGCGTTGATTGATACCAAGGTCATACAGTCCAAGGAAGCCACACCCAATGTCCTCAAAAATCCCCTACCAGATCATAGGGGTGAATGAGTCAATGTGATAGAAAACGATGAAGAATGGGATCCCGAGGGATCAATCGGGCTTATTCGGGAAGGTGATGACCCTAAGAAACATGCATTCACACTCAATCCCATTGTGGTACAGGTACAACCACCAGTTGAAGTTGAGGTAGCCGCATCGGCTCCCTTTGAAGTAGAAGTGACACCACCTGCAACTACACCTACTCGATTGAGGTAGAAGTAACCACACCTTTCACTGTGATGGTGGCATCCACACCACCCTTCAATTCCAATGCCGTACCTGGGATTATGTTGCCGAATCTAGGAGAAAAGGGAAAGCAAAGAAGGAAGAGTCCGGTCCTGCACAACGAATGATTAGAACGGGAAGAACCTACACACCTGAAAATTTGGGAGGGACAAGTAAGGAAGTTTCCACCAAACAACCCATCATTGAAACCGGTGCGGATGATCTCTGAGGAAAGTTCAAGCAAGGGAGTACTCTGTTGTTGATCATCTGAAAAAAACTCCCGCCCAGATATCCACCCTGTCACTGCTGTAAAATTCCAAGGCTCATAGGAATGCTCTGATGAAGGTGTTGAACAAAGCATATGTACCCAACAATATTACCAACGGAGAAATGGACAACATGGTGGGGCAAGTGCTGGAGAGCCATAAGATCACTTTCCACGAAGATGAGTTGCCACTTGAAGGATTGAGCCATAACAGGGCCTTGCAAATCATAGTGCAATGTGAAGATAAGATCATCGCTAAAGTTCTGATAGATGGAGGGTCCAGCCTCAACATCTGTCCACTGACAACTATGAATAGGTTGGGCAAGGGTCTACATGAAATACAAGCAGGATCTATGAATGTCAAGGCGTTCGATGGGTCACAAAGAGCCACAATTGGAGAAACTAATCTATGTTTGTAGATGGGTCCTACCTGGTTCGATGTTGAATTTCATGTGCTAGACATATCCGCCTCCTACAATCTGTTGTTGGGACGACCTTCGATACATGCCTTCATGGTTGTTGCATCTACTTTGCACCGGGCTATAAAATTTGAATGGAACCATCAAGAAGTGATCATCCATGGAGATGGAAGCAATCCCATTTACACCAATCAGACTGTTCCGGTAGTGGAGAACAGAAGGAAGTTAGGTGGAGAAACTTACCATCGCATCGAGCGTGTTAACGCAATCGAGAAGGATAAGTGGTGGAGTAGCAAAATATAAAGCATATTGGCATGGAGAGGGTATGAACCTGGTAAGGGGCTTGGCAAGAATCTCCAAGGAATCGCCAAACCAATACAACTAAAATGTCATGGTACAACCTTTGGGCTCGGATATCAATACACCTGGAAAAAGTATCGGAATTGGTCGCCACCATGGCGTGGTCCCTATTACCCTCTCGAGCAGCCAGTGCCACATCTAAGTCAGACCTTTCAGCAGGACGATACAATATGGGGATCCAAGGAGGAAGAAGCTTTGGCTGCGCTGAGGAATTTGTTTTTAGAAGATGATGGTAGAGATTGTTGTGTGATAGTCGAGGAGGAGGAGGAAGAAGGCCTTATTATTCAGACAGTGGAGAAGGGAGCATTTCTCAAGTACTGGACCGCTACACCATCAAGGACCCGACGAGTCCCGGGGTAGCAAGGCTGCTAGCATCATTTATTTTTGAAAAATAATTTCTTCTTGAGCATTTTGTTTTAAATAATATTTTCACTGTTCCATTTCGAACAACATTATTTGAGTTATTGAAATCACTTTGTTTGACATTTTTATATTTACCAACGACTTGATGTTTTATTATTACTATTTTCTTTCATATCTTTCTCTCTACAACATTACTATTTTCTTATCTTGATGAACCAACGACTGTGATATGTAATGAGACAACGTAACACAAGGACAGTGACTCAAAAGAAATAGAAGAAGAAGATGTGATACCCGAGGAAATTGTCAGAGAAGTTAAGAATTTCGAGAACAAGCCCAAGTCCAACCTAGACGAAACCGAGATAGTCAATTTGGTAGATTCTGAAACCATCAAAGAAACTCGCATAAGCATCCACTTGTCACCGTTAGAGAAAGAAGAATACACTCATTTCCTGAAAAAATATGAGGATATTTTTGCATGGTCATACGACGATATGATAGGGTTGAGCACATCCATCGTAGCTCACAAGCTACCTACAAATCCAATGTTTCCGCCAGTGAAGAAGAAACTCAGAATGTTCAAACCGGACATGATCCTGAAAATCAAGGAGGAAGTCACCAAAATATCAAAGCCAAGGTCCTCGGGGTAGTTGAGTACCTAACCTGGTTAGCCAACATTGTAACAGTTCCAAAGAAAGATGGAAAAGTCAGGGTGTGTGTGGAATATCGCGAACTAAAATGAGCAAGTCCCAAGGATGATTTCCCACTACCAAATATATACATCTTGATCGACAATTGTGCCAAGAATAAACTCCAATCCTTTGTAGATTGCTTCGCGGGTTATCATCAGATTTGGATGGACAAAGAAGATGCAGATAAAACAACTTTCATTACGCCATGGGGGGTATATTGCTACAAAATGATGCTATTCGGTCTGAAGAATGCTGGGGCCACCTACATGAGGGCCATGGCAACTATCTTCCATGATATGATACATAAGCAAATAGAGGCGTATGTTGACGATGTCATCATCAAATCCAAGAAGGCCACAAATCACATAGCATATTTGAGGAAGTTCTTTGACCGGCTTCGGAAGTACAATCTAAAACTAAATCCCGCAAAGTGTGCATTCGGGGTTCCTACCGAAAAATTATTGGGATTCATCTTCAGTCGCCGAGGAATAGAGTTGGACCCGTCAAAGGTTAAAGCTATCCAGGAACTACCACTACCAAAGAACAAGAAGGATGTGATGAGTTTCTTGGGACACCTCAATTAAATCAGCCGTTTCATAGCACAGTCTACAGTGATATGTGAACCGATTTTCAAAATGTTGAATAAGGATTCCGCAACCAGTTAGACCAAGGATTGTCAAATGGCTTTTGACAAAATCAAGAAATATTTGTCCACATCACCGGTCTTAGTCCCACCAGAGCCTGGTAGACCACTACTACTCTTCCTTACAGTGTTAGATGGAGCTTTCGGTTGTGGTTTAGGACAACATGACGAGACGGGAAGAAAGGAGTAGGCCATATATTACTTGAATAAGAAGTTCACACCATCTGAAGCATAGTATTCTCTTCTAGAATGCACTTGCTGCGCTCTAGCCTGGATATCTCAGAAGCTAAGGCACTACTTCTGTGCATATACTACATATATCATATCAAGGATGGATCTCCTGAAGTATATCTTTCAGAAACCCATGCCTACTGGGAAGTTGGCCAAGTGGAAAATATTTCTGAGTGAGTTCGACATCATCTATGTAACTCAGAAGGCAATCAAAGGACAAGCCTTGGCAGATCATCTTGCTGAATCCTGTAGGAGGAGAATACTAACCCCTAAAAACGTATTTTCCTGATGAAGAGGTATCATTCGTAGGAGAGGACATTGCTGAAGCTTATGACTGTTGGAGAATGTTTTTCGACGGAGCGGCAAATTTCAAGGGAGTCAGTATCAGAGCCATCTTGGTATCAGAAACCAGTCAACATTATCCGGTGTCTGCAAAACTCAGATTCCTATGTACCAACAACATGGCGGAATATGAAGCCTGCATATTAGGGCTCAACATGGCCGTTGACATGAATATTCAGGAACTGCTGGTGATCGGTGATTCAGATCTGTTGGTACATCAGGTACAAAGAGAGTGGGCTACCAAGAATACCAAAATACTACCGTATCTACATCATGTACAAGAGGTGAAGAAGAGGTTCACAAAGATAGAATTCCGGCATGTCCCTAGAATTCAGAATGAATTTGCACACGCATTGGCCACCTTGTCATCAATGATACAACATCCAAACAAGAATTTCATCGATCCCATTCCGGTAAAGATCCATAATCAGCCGACATACTATGCTCATGTTGAAGAGGAAACGAATAGAAATCCCTGGTTCCACGACATCAAGGAATATTCAGAAAAAGGAGAATACCCGGAGCATGCAAACCATACTCAGAAACGCACACTTCGGAGGCCGTCCAATCACTTCTTCCAAAGCGGAGGAATTCTGTATAGAAGAACTCCTGATCTAGGTCTATTAAGGTATGTTGACACCAAAGAGGCTTCCAAATTGCTCGAAGAGATATATGGCGGAACCTGCGGCCCACATATGAACGACTTTGTCTTAGCCAAGAAGATACTTAGGGCCGGATACTTTTGGATGACTATGGAAACAAACTGCATCCGATATGTCCAAAAATTCCACCAATGTCAGATACATGCAGACATGATACAGGTGCCACCAAATGAACTCAATGCAACAAGTGCACCTTGACTTTTTACTGCCTGGGGAATGGATGTCATTGGTCCAATCGAACCCACTGCTTCGAACGGGCACAAGTTCATTTTAGTGGCCATCAATTAATTCACTAAATGGGTTGAAGCTGCATCATACAAAGTTGTGACCAAGAAAGTCGTCGCAGATTTTGTCACAGATCGGATTGTTTGTCGATTTGGGGTTCCAGAGTCCATCATCACTGACAATGCCGCCAATCTCAACAGTGATCTGATGAAAGCCATGCACACGAATTCCACAGCATACATGCCTCAAATGAACGGAGCCGTAGAGGCCGCCAACAAGAACATCAAGAAGATATTAAGGAAAATGTTAGAGAATCATAAGCAATGGCACGGGAAATTACCATTTGCCTTACTGGGATACCGTACCACAATATGTACGTCAACTGGGGAAACTCCCTATTTGTTGGTTTATGGTACCGAAGTCGTCATTCCCGCCAAGGTAGAAATTCCTTCTCTGAGGATCATACAAGAAGCAGAACTCAGTGATGCAGAATGGATAAGGAGCCGCTATGAGCAACTAGCCCTCATAGATGGAAAAAGGTTGAATGCAGCATGTCACGATCAACTTTATCAGAATAGAATGTCCAGAGTTTTCAACAAAAGGGTTAAATCAAGACAATTCACACCGGGGCTGCTGGTGCTGAAACAGATCTTTCCACATCAAGATGAAGCCAAAGGAAAATTTTCACCCAACTGGAAAGGTCCTTACATGGTTCACAGAGTATTAACAGGAGGAGCATTCATATTCGTAGAAATGAATAGAGAAATCTGGCCAAAGCCTATCAATTCAGATACAGTCAAAAGATACAATGTCTAAACTATTTATGTTTCTTCATATGATGTAAATTAAATTACGCTCGACTTGATTCCCGTTTAAGAGGGAATACGTAGGCATCCCTACCCGTTGTCACAATTCAATTAAATTTCCATTTTCCCCACAATCAGAAAGTGGGGAAGAATTTTGAGGAGGACCCTCAAAATTCTGAAGCAAGTTCAGCCAACAGCAGCATAAAGAATAGCCAGAAAGTCACTTAGTTAACTGGGGAAGAATTTTGAGGAGGACCCTCAAAATTCTATGGCAAATGAAGTCGCAATGTCTCTAATAATGTCACAATTACTGGTTCACCTAACTAATTTCTAAATTGCATATTACTATGTCTTTGAAAACTATATACGCATGCTTTTGAAAAGAAACTTTACTTTTTAGCCAAATGCTACCCATGGTAACTTGAACAGGACCCTCGGGCAGAGTGGAGCAGATCAAGCAGACAAAGATGCAAACCAACCTCCCCTGCAAAACTCACAAATTTTTCTTTGGATGCAGGAATAATAAGCATCAGCGCAACTACACAATTGCTATACAAAAAACACATTGTCATCTAAGAATACTACACTCTTACTCTTGCATCTACACGAGACTAAGCTCTGTCTCAATTCTTGCATGAGTCTAAGCCCTGCCTCCCCATTTCGAATAAGGCTAAGCATTGCCTTCCCCTTGCATGAGACTAAGACTTGTCTCAATTTCTGCATGAGGCTAAGACCTGCCTCCCATCTGCATAAGGCTAAGCATTGCCCTCTCTCTACATGAGACTAAGCCCTGTCTCAATCCTGCATGAGGCTAAGCCCTGCCTCCCATCTGCATAAGGGTAAGCATTGCCTTCTCTTTGCATGAGACTAAGCTCTGTCACAATCTTGCATGAGGCTAAGCCCTGCCTCCCATCTGCATAAGGCTAAGCATTGCCTTCTCTTTGCATGAGACTAAGCCCTGTCTCAATCCTACATGAGGCTAAGCCCTGCCTCCTATTTGCATAAGGCTAAGCATTCCTTCCCCTTACATAAGACTAAGCCCTGTCTCAATCCTTGCATGAGGCTAAGCCCGGCCTCCCATCTGCATAAGGCTAAGCATTGACTTCCCCTTGCATGAGACTAAGACATGTCTCAATTTCTGCATGAGGCTAAGCCATGCCTCCCATCTGCATAAAGCTAAGCATTGCCTTCTCTCTGCATGATACTAAGCCCTGTCTCAATCCTTGAATGAGGCTAAGCCCTGCCTCACATTCTGCATAAGGCTAAGCATTTACTTCCATTTGTATAAGACTAAGCTCTGTTTTGTTATCACCTTTAGCATCATACCTTTGCACTTCATGGGCTGAAATATAGCCAACTTGTTCGAAGGCGTCATAGTATGAAGGCATTATCCTCATCATCGGAAGACATCATGCCATGGCCCGAGGATCTCTCAAACTTGCACATCATTATTCAAAGGCATCATGGTCCGGAGGCACCATCTTCATGGCCCGAGAACATCATTTCATGGCATGCGAATCTCTTACCATACAATTCATGGCCCGGACATCATGGTCTAAGGACTTCATCCTCACTGTCCAAAGACAATCTTCATAGTCCAAAGGAAATTTGCATCATGTCTAAGTTTACGCTATAATTTATGCATATGTGCTTGCAGTGTATTTTTGTAAATTTGCAGCTGGTCCAGAGAGTAATCGTTATCCCAACAGGAGCAATCCCGCTTCAGTTCCCATCCACATCATTCAAAGTATCCCAAACATAACCATTCACCATCCGTTACCTAGTCTCATTTACCTATAACCGTTTCAAACTCCAATTAGCCCTACTTGGAACATTTTGTCCGTTCTTGCAACAACTCCATTGGCTTAATCCATCATTAGATCCAGAAATACACACGGCCTGATTCCTATAAAACCAGGGATATGTAGGCAGCTCAGAAGTCGGAGTGCGACCTATATTCTTTCAAATCACCTTATTCGGTCAAAATTGGCCATCATTTCTTTACCCGACAACTCTTTCATCCTTACCGGCTAAAGAAGGACAGCTGTTGATACCCAATTTTTCCTCATATTTCTAAAAAATACACATATACCTTCAAAATAGTTCATGATCATCATCAAGTATTTTTCCATAATTTTCTATAATTTTTAAAAAGCTTTTAATTAATTTATTCCTGCATTTTATTATATAAGTAATTATTAATTGCATTTCAAATAAATTTTATGATGATTTGTCATTTAATTTAATCATCTATATCCGTATTAAGCTTTAAATATTTTTTATATATTTATTATAATTGCATTTTTGCACCCTTGAGCTAAAATTGCATATTTTGCAATAATAGCCCATATATGAATAATTACATTATTTATACAAGAAAATAAATTTTTTCTATTTTTATAATGTTAAGTAATTATTTTAAATCATTTTCTTGCACAAGTGATATTTTGCTATTTATTAATTTTTTTTATAAATTATTTATTTATTAAATTGGGTATTTAAAATATAGCCCCTAAAAACCCAATTTCGGACCTATACACTACCAAATTACCCCAGCCCAAAACACCAGCACAATACCCAATACCCAAATACCCATTAACCCAGACCTATACCCGTCCAAAACACCCGACCCAACCTTTTTAAATCACAACTGTTGATCTCTAGAGATCAACAGTTCGTACTACTCCGCCCCCTTTTTAATTATAACCTACCCGTCTAACCCTAACCCATTTCATCCACTCCGCCGCCCTCAAACTCTCTCTTATTCTTCTCCTCTCAAAACCCTAGCGCCGTCACTCAAAATCTCCCTGATTCTAACCCCAGGAATGGAATCAATCNAGCCATAAACACCAGCACAATACCCAATACCCAAATACCCATTAACCCAGACCTATACCCGTCCAAAACACCCGACCCAACCTTTTTAAATCACAACTGTTGATCTCTAGAGATCAACGGCTCGTACTACTCCGCCCCCTTTTTAATTATAACCTACCCGTCTAACCCTAACCCATTTCATCCACTCCGCCGCCCTCAAACTCTCTCTTATTCTTCTCCTCTCAAAACCCTAGCGCCGTCACTCAAAATCTCCCTGATTCTAACCCCAGGAATGGAATCAATCTATGATTCCTTACCCTATTTGGTCATATCTCCTTACTGGCTACCCGATTTTGGTATTTCCTAAGGGCTTGCCTAAAATGGAAAGTAGATCTTGAGAGATCTGAACCAAATCTGGTTCAAAATCCTTAACCTATTGTGTATTCCGTCCGTGTTCATCCCGTATTCTTTGTGAGTACGGTTTACGTATCTCTTGTTGATTCTTACTTAGCCCTAAAGGTTAGGATTTCAGATTCTCTTTGATTCAAACCTAAACTGGTTTAAACTTTGATTTTTAGCATTATCTCGTCTATATTCACTTCATTATGCGTGAATCTACCTATTCTTGTTAATTTCCTTTATGTTCCCTAAATTAGGGTTTCAGACCTGGTTCGATTCTGATTTTTCTTTTTGAACAACCTCCTGTCTATGTTCATTTTACTAAATTATTTGATTCTTACCTTTATTTTTTTCGATTTTATGGTTTACCTAAGATTAGGGTTTCATACCTTTTATTTTGGGATCAAATCTGGTTCGATTATGTGTTCTTTGAGTATATTTCTGTCTATGTTCATTCTATGAAGCATGTGACTCTTTGTCTTTTTATTTCTACCGATTTATGTGTTTTACCTAAAAATTAGGGTTTAAATCTTTCCTTCCTTACTCTAAATATTTTCCTTTTTTGTATATGACTAAAAGTTTTCTTACTTTTGCTCAATATACCATGTTTCCTTTATTTTCTTACCTTATTTGCCTTGAAATTGACTATTAATTGATATTTTCCTTATTTTAAATGTTACTCACTTGATTACACGCTGTTATGCCTGTTAATTGACTGAACTTTGACTTCAATTGATTTTATGATTAATTTCTTTCCTTACCTATATGTGTTTGATTACTTCCCTTATTTGTCTGTCTAATTAAACACTATTTAAACCCTTTTCCCTCTCCCCTTTAGGACAGACTCGAACTCTAATATTCTTATTGAAACTTATATTCTTTACTCTAATTCTCTTTGCTCATTGTTTCTGGTCTTGGTCGGCTGAAAGCCAAGGCCATTTGATTCTGTACTTACTGTTATGGTTACCTGATTTCCTGCTTAACTGGTAAACCCTAATCCCTTGTCACTTTATTCTCCATATTTTTCATAATATGTGTTGCTCTACCAACATGTTTAAATTCCGAGTATGATTCTTCCCTTATGCATCTATGACTTTGTCTAATCCTATAGTTAATACTATTAAGTTATGATTAGTTATTTTTAATAATATGAATCCTCATAAAAGCTGGCTTAATGTTTAAACTTGTCCATGCACATTGTTTGTTAATCCTGCACCTGTTCTGAACTTTGCATTCCTTAAGATACTATCAGCATGCAATTAGTGAACTTATCCTAACTTTGCAGATATGTATTTGTTACTTAATTTATGAGCCCTGTTAATTTGTTTGCTAACATGTCATGTGATAATCTGATTGTTTTGCCTAAATTATTTTTGTGATTAAGCAATGGTTGTCCTAAATGTCAGCATGCTCACTTAGTATAATTAGGTTTCTTTGAAACTGTGTACTTTACAAACCTTGCTTGTTTTGCTGAATGCAATTTTGTGTTCTGAACTTTGTTTCTTCTGAACTCAGCACTGTTTTAAAATCTGTCCCTACCTCTTTTTGCTGTCACTCTTTTAAAACTTCCACTCTTAGTCCCTTATGTTCTCAACCACCCCAGTGTGAGCACTGCTCAGGGTCCATGTAAGACTCCTATGAACTCTGACACACTGGGAATTGGTTACCAATCTCTTGTGAATCATCTTCTGAATATATAGTTCTGGTGTGAGCATTGCCCTGGGTCCCTGAGGCCCTTGGGAACTTTGACACACTAGAAACCTGGTTATATATGTGCTATGGGTGAATCACCCATTCTTGGCTATGTTGTGCCATGGTTCTATTTGTTTTACATCATCTTTGTTAAAATCATGTGAGTGTTGTACCATGCTTGCATATCAGAAATCTTTCCTATAGGATTAAATTGCATTAGAAATCCTGATAGGATTAAAACTGCATTAGAAATCCTGCCTATATGTTGCATTAACTTGTCCAACAAACATATGTTAGCAATCATTCCTATAAGACCTCAATGTTTGATTTAATTATTTTTCTGGTAATATGTACAATTTCTGCCCGTATTACTACTCAATAGATACCACGCCTATAGGGTTAAATTAAATTAAATAATAGATACCATGCCTATAGGACTGAAACCAGTTTCAAACCTAGAAATCATGCCTATAGGACTTAAGTCAGTACAGTAATTAGAAAGCATGCCTATAGGGTCAAAAGTAAATACAAAGCTATGAAACATGTCTATAAAGCTAAAATCAGTTCTATGCCTAGAAGTCATGTCCATAGTATAATAACCATTATACTCGTAGATATCATGCCTATAGATTATACTAACCGGTTCTGAATACAATCGCCACTGTCAATCACTTAGACAACATGCCTATAGGTCTTAATAACAATTCTGGATTTGAAACTGTGATTCCTCACAGCCTGAAAGGCCCAGACATTACTGAATAAAATCAGTAGGCAAACAATAGGTCTTGACATTCGCCTTAATGAAACTACTTCTATAAATCACTGCTTGCTTATTTCTCACATAGATATCCTGCCTATAAGACTTTAAATTAAGCCTCTCAATCAATTGCGTGCCTTTGTTGTTTATGTGTGGAGGTCAATGTGAGCCCATATTTGCTTGCTATCTGAAAGTCCTAATTTTTTTGCTTGTCGCCTAGACTTTTATATTTTTGAGCAACATAGGATCGGTATAGAACTATCACAAATACAGATCCTAATACCTCCAGGGACGGGTAGTGCACGCATAGGAAACGAACTAGAATCGACTAGAACGCTTAGGTAACAAATTAAAGATAGTAATCGGGTAGTAGGAGATGATAGTCTGTGCGCTAAATACTATGAGTGGCACCCCGACTTTAGGGAGCTACAAAGTATTGCACGGGGTGATCCTATAGGCTAAAAAAATTAGGACCCCCTCATTCCTGTTCTAAAATAAATCGAGTATTTTATTTGTCCAAATTGCTTTCTTTTCCTTAGACTAATTCGCTTAATGTAAGTTCGGTCGGGACCCACCGTTGTGGACCTCGAGGGCTGCCTAACACCTTCTCCTCGATGTAATTTTAGCCCTTACCCGATATCTGGTGATGTAAACTGGTAATATGAGTTATCTTCTCTAGGTGCCCTAATACACCATAATCCGTTAGGTGGCGACTCTCTCAATTCAATTCCTTACCCTCTCAAAAGAAGTCCAAAAAATGTCGAAACCCAATTTTGCGAGAAAAAGGGGGCGCGATAGCATCTATACTCAACAAAAACAAGGAAGCCCCTTAACCCGAAAGAGTGTTTAGCTACGTGTATGCTTGTGCATGGGTCCTAACACGATTCAACTAACTACTGAGCATAAGGAAGGAAAGGGCAACACGTACAATGTTTCCTCATAATTTTCACATGAATCAGCTCACACAACAAGTGTACCATTACACAATATCAACAACAAGAAATGCCCCCAGGCCAACACAAGTATCACAAAAAATCCCTAACACAGCCCACCTTGTCTCGCCACGTGTGCAATAGTAAAGTGAATGCTCGCCTTGTCTCATCACACGCGCACAATAATATTCCCACCTTGTCTCACCAAATGCGCAACCCATATATACATATCCCGTCTTGTCACGCCGCATGTGAAATATCAATAGAAAACACGGCACGACAGAAACCTCGTGCAAATCTCCATATCAACAACAACACGACAGAAACCTCGTGCATCACAATAACCACAACTGCACGGTAGAAATCTCGTGCATCACCACAACAAGTACAACAACAATAATGACAATAATATAAGATACGGTAAATACATAAACTCAAAAATCCTTCGATCACAAGAAAAGTTGGCTTCTTCGATCTCGACCGACTGGTCAAATCCTCGGGCATGAACCTCATCGAGGGTCTCCATCCGGGATAATCACTTTACATACTCGATCTTCATTCTTAAATGGCCTCGGCTATCTCCACATCAGCCTTATATTGGACCAACATTCCTCGACTTTGGAGGAATCAATCGAGGTTGCCTCCAATTTGGACTTCAGCATAGTATATTCCTGGCCAAGGGCATCCCGTTACAAGGTGGCTGAAGCCAGTTGTGCCGGAAGTTCATCATTTAGCCGTGACCACTTGTTGGCCTTTTCCTTTGCCACCAGAAGCTAGTCCTTGGACGATGCTAGCTCCTTTTTTAAATCCTCTTTTTCTGAGGTCAGCAGGTCTATCTTGCTCCTCATCACCTTGGTCATAGTCTTGACCTTGTTCATCTCAGCCTGGAGCTGGTAAATCAAATCTATCTTCGCTTGGACCTGCGAGTTTGCATCGTTAGTCGCTACGCGTAACCTCTAGTTTTTAAACTCAAAATCCTTACCTGCTCGACCAGTTCGGAATGCTCCTGTTTCATGGTTGAGGCCTCCTTCTGTGCCTTTTCCATCTCGGCTCGGAGAATTGAGAAAAACTTTAGAGGCTCGTCTTGTTGTTAAGTGAGAGACCTATACATGTCCTTCTTCCGGGCCTGCTCTTTAACCTCGAACTCGATCTGGCTAATTTTCATTCGAATCCGAAGGAAGCTTTCGTGGTGGAGCACCGAAGCTTGAAAACAAAACGATAAGGTCGTTAGAATATGCTTAAACTAAGCAAGATTCGCAAAGGGTACAAGCAGTAGACATATTACTCAATTTAGTACATGTTGCGCCTTGATGAAGAGGCTCAATGTGCCTACTTCATTCATATTTGCCTTATCCTCCTCGATCACCAAGCAACGAATATAGTTGGCCACACCTACAGGAGCGGACAACATCCGAGCGTCCACCGGGACAGTAAGCACTGCCATTCCTCTAACACGCTCATGTCCATGCCGTCGAAGAACATGTTGAGGGCATCATCTGTGCCCCGTGTCGTCTCATTAGATTTCTCTTTATCGGCTTGAGCCTTGTTGAACATAGACTTTGTGTGGGACGGCGTCTCCGCGATATCGATGACACTGGCTACTTTTTTCAGGGCAGGGCGGCTTCTCGAGAGGGCGTGACCTCTAATTCTCCTTCTGGCTCCTGATCTAGAGGGAGATAGGCCTCTCAGCCACCTTCTCTAGTTGTCGCCTGCTCTCCTTCATCAATGGTCGACCTATGAGTGACGAACTCCATATCATCATCCTCAGGGTAATCCCTGAGCCGGAAGAAGGAATCGGGGTCCGGTACCCTGGCTTTGATACTCTTTTTATTGCTTTTCTGGACCCAGAAAACTACCCTATTCTTCTTGACCTCGGCGTCTGGGGAGCTAAAGGATTTCCTCTTTTACTTCTTTTTCTCCTCCTTTGTAGCAGCTCCGAGTTGTCCTTAACGTGGAGGGTTTAACAAATAAGGACGGGAACTCGTCCTCATCCAATGGCCGAAGCTCGGTGGTCTTGGGCAAACCTGTGAAAGGGAAAAGACTTAGCAGAAATAGAAGTTATGTAAATGTAATTATTCGGGAGGAAGACTCACCATTGAAACGGGCCTCCAACTTTTCCTTCGAGAGTTTGCACCATTCGTGCTCGAAGTAAGACATTTGTTTGCAGATCTCCTCGATCCACTCCTTGAAGCGAGGGACTTCATTGGGAACTTGGAAAACTGCTGCACAACGGTACACATGCAATTAGAAAAAGAATAAAAGGAAGTACCAAGTACCCAAGAAGGAGAAGGCTTACGGGATAAGTTCCATTTTTCAGGGAACAATAGAAATTTGGGGGGAATGAGGTATTCGGTTTTCACCTGAACAAACCTCCCTGCCAACCCCAATCTCTATCTTCATCGATGCTCGAGAATGAAGCTTTACTTGCTCGATGAACGAGCTTGATCAACCCCGTCAGAAGATTCAGTGACTGTAGAGACAAAGTAGGTGGTCGAGGGTGAATTGAGGTGCTTCGGTGTTGCTTATGAAGTGGCCGAGGAGGATTACAATCCTCCAAAAGAATGGGTGAATATGCCCAAGGCAGACCTCATACCTTTTGCAAAAGTCGAGGATTATAGGGTCTATTGGGGCAATCTTGAAGCGATAAGTGTAAACACTTAGATACACCTCCATGTGAGTGGTGATGTCTTCATTGAGCCTAGGGACAACCACCTCCTTGCCCTCCCAGTTGCTATCCACCTGAACTATGGGGAGTGTGTCCTCAGTAACAGAGCATATATACTTCCATACTCCCTCCCCTCGGTCCTGTTGATTGGAAGTCTTCTCGACTTTGAAGTTTTTTTTGACGGAACAACCCTCGGGAATAGAACTCTTCAAAGGAGGCTCCGAGACCACCTCAGGAATGGCCACCTCGGCATCCGTGGGCGAGTTGGAAGTTGAAGGGCCGGTTTGTTGAGGCACGAATTTGGAAGTTTTTTCCATTAGATTCTGGAAAATATGAAGGTTTGAACATGAGGATGATGATTTGAAGATGGGGATGAAGGTATGAAGGTCTGATTTGAAAATTTAAAGAAGGAGTATGAAGATTCGAAGGTGAAGATATGAAGATATAGAAAGTAATGTATGAAGATTTAAAGAGGTTAGAGTTAAATGAAGAATATGAGGGTAAATCAAAGTGATCAGAGCTTTTATAGAGGAAGGATAATCAATGCGTGACGTTTCGCATTCGAGGACAGTCAACCGGTGGTTGACACGTGTAAAGTCAGAACGACACGATTGATGAGACGTTTTGCTGACCTGTCAACTCGGTTGTAACGTATGGAAGAAGGGATCAGGTTTAATTTATAGCTTCCCCTCGCTTCAATAAATCTACTATCCGAAAAACGAGGGGACTATCTGTGTCCGGATAAAATCAGGGTAAAAATTTTCCTGATTAGATAATGAAGGGGAAGCACGGATCGACATGATTATAATCGAGGTCAGGAACCCCTTGTATCGAGACCCAGAAAGAATGAACGATGTCTCTGAGATCGGATACGATAAAGCGATGTACCACAAACCAATTATAGCTTCTGGACATCGGGAGACACGGTGAACGATTATGCATGACGGATAGGGAGCCGTAATATTCACCATCAACTAGATATTACGGCGTGAATCTCGTTCAATGTCTATTGTAGAGCAACAATTACCATGAAAAGAAGACTTTTACCTTTTTTAGACTTGTACTTGGACTGAAATTCTCTTACTATATAAAAGAGAAGTTTTTCTTTAGTCTGACACATTGTAACACGCAAATCAAAGCAATAAAAGTTGACTTTTGTCTTCTAGCTATTGTTTAAGGTATTATTCATTTGTTCTTTCCTTCACTCGCGACCGATCTTGTACCGAGGGTCCAATCAAGGTTGAATCCCATTGTTCAATCTAATATTAGGCTTGGTCATTGCATTGCATTTGTTTGATCATTTATTTTATCTTTAACTTACTTACCTATTATTCTTAATTATTCGTATTGAATTAAATCACGTATCTTAAAAACCGCGTACAAATTTAATTGTTACTCATTTTTGGGATAAACATATGCCAAATAAAAAATATGATTGTGAAAGAGGATATTCCATGTTAGCTCTACCTAAGATAATTCCTTCACAAAGTTCATTATTTTTCAAAAGAGTATATTCGATGTACAATCAAACTTAACCTTACAGCATGTTTGGCCAAGCTTGAAAAATCAGCTTATTATGAAAAATGCTTTTTCCAAAAGTGCTTTTCGAAAAAGTATTTTTGGAGAGAATCAATTAGTGTTTGGCTAATCAATCTAAAAAGCACATTTGAGCAATAATTTGTGTTTGTCAAGCTTTACAAAAAATGCTTTTAAGTATCAAATTACGAATAAGGACATAAATAGATTTACTTAATATTTAATGTTATAAGTAAATAAATAATCTCAAATTTTTTATTAAAGACAATAATTAAATTTTTTCAACAAATGTAGCACTCACCCCTGAAGTCACTATATATTAAAAAGCTATTATAAAAATAAGAAGAACCACTTATACAATAATATCATAAGTATTAGGTCTAAAATAAGTAATGTTATTTTGGTATATAGTATATTAATTAAAGGGATTTTTAGTAAGAAAAAAAGTCAAAAGTGTTTATCCTTCTAGGAAGAACCTACTTTTTTTTGCTTCTATAAGTTATTTTTGTTTTTTTTTCAAAAGTACTTTTTTTTAACCAAAAAGCTTGGCCAAACACCTTAATTTGGGGTTGGGAGGAGGGGGGGGGAGTACTTTTGAAAAAAAAAATATTTTTAGCATTTGGAAAAGCTTGACTAAACAGGCAATTAATAAGGTGTAACAACCATTACACTAGTGATATTGTTCGCTTTGAACTTAAACCCGTATGATGATAAAATGCATCATTAGGATCTAAGACATGCATCCTTCAACGACAGAACTAAGTACAACAAATGGGATTGAATTCTCTTCGTCGAAAATACCGTAAAAACTAGGGTTAACATGACATTTTCTTTAGATGTGAGATGTCGAATTCCCTTAACATAAAAAAGTTCAAATACAATGGTAAAGGGAGTTCAAAAATTGCTTTAAGTCATAAGTTCAAATCCCACCGTAAATCCCTAGAATTTCTTTACTCCCATTTTATAAATTTTGATTCCTCCACTACCTTTCTTATATACTCAACATCTTTTTTGTATTTTGGCGATACGAGATTCTTGCATATTGCTTCAACCAAAGAGTGCCATGCAAAAGCCATAGTTGGTTCATACTCAAATATCTTGTGGATTCCGTGTAAGAAAATGACACTATATAGTCGCTGCAAAAATAATAGTAAAAAAGATATATAAAATTTGTAACTTTTTTGTATATATATATATATATATTTTTTGTATGTTATATACAAAAGTTATACAATTTTACTTACTTTTTTAGCTAACAAACATAAATAATTTTTGACGCGGGCTAAATATTATAATATTCCTACGTATCGACCTTTTTTTGATTCCAAGTAATCATGATCACAATTAATGTGGTAATAGCGACTAAGAAAAGGAAAAAGTATATAAAGAGAAATATGGGGAAAAGGACGTACTTAATGTGGGTATAGTCTATACTATATTGTCAATCCTAGGTATTAACTAGGTCCACATAGTTCATTGCACCCATGACCCACCCACATTAGCACTAGCAGATTGGGAAAGCAAATTTGGTCTTGTATTATCCGTATCCTTCTTTCTTCAAAATTGGTTATCCATATTTCCTTTTAATTAAAGTTCTCGAATTTACTAACTGATTCCCATACGTTGCTTTGATTTAGGTCAAAAGTCCACTGCTTATGAATGAGTATATTGATTGTGAGTAATTTTTAGGAAAAATATATAAATTGCTCCATATATTTGTCGGAAAAGTCAAATACATTACTATTTTATGGACGACGTTATACTTCTCATCTTTAATCAAAGTGAAACTAATGCCTTCCCGAAAGATGATGTGGCAAAGACTTAAGGGGTGAGTGTGTAACACTTCCGCCGTGCAACTGTGTGTTGATTTTAAATAAAGATAGAGGGTATTTGGTCGCCGGTAAAATAAGTGATTTTGTTGGACAACTACCGAACACAACTTATGTATTTCTTACACTTTATTCTATTTTGAAGTTCGAACAATATGACATTATTAAATTATTCCTTACCAACTTTCACTATCAATAATTCAAACTCATTATACTGTTCAAGTTTAAGACATCTTCGTGAATTTATCTTAATCAAACATACTTTCTTTTACCATCACTGTACAGTTATATATCACAGAGATACTGTTGGTTAAAGCAGCCACTCCTTTTGTCGAAATTATTATTGGGGGATAGGGTGGAGGACTGTGGGTGGTTTGGGAGGAGGGGTTGGACTCGGAAAATTCTACTATTTAAATAGCGAAGAAGGGCTTGCACATCCAACTATCCAAGTGTTCCTTACTACATGTAGCTCATGTAACGAAAACAAAAAATACAGCAGATACTTATATTAGATAATAACACCCGTCAGAAAGTTTTGACCGTTCCATTTCTTTGTAAAATGTAGTATTTTTTATTTCTATCTATCACTGTAAACTTCACCAAGCAACTATGGTGGTCTTAACTGAACCTGGCATTGACCATTTCCCCATAGTCAAAAACTGCAAATCATCCTCATACTTCAATGGTGTTCCATTGATAGACCTCTCAAAACCTGACTCAAAGAACCTCATTGTTAAGGCCTGTGAAGAATTTGGATTCTTCAAAGTCATTAACCATAGCGTCCCTACGGAATTCATAGCTAAACTTGAATCAGAAGCCATCAAATTCTTCTCATCTCCCCTCTCTGAGAAACAAAAAGCAGGGCCAGCTGATCCTTTTGGCTATGGAAACAAGACGATTGGACCCAATGGCGATGTTGGTTGGGTCGAATACATTCTCCTCTCAACTAACTCTGAATTCAATTACCACAAGTTTGCATCTATATTAGGCGTAAACCCGGAAACAATACGGTAAAATATACTCCGTAGAAACAGAGCATATCATGTATAATGGCTATATACATTTATTTCTTCTTAAATCTTTCATTCTTATTGCAGGGCTGCAGTAAATGATTACGTGTCAGCAGTGAAGAAAATGGCGTGTGAGATTCTTGAAAGGTTAGCAGAGGGATTAAAGATTCAGCCGAGGAATGTTTTCAGTAAACTTCTAATGGACGAAAAGAGTGACTCTGTTTTCAGGATCAATCACTATCCCCCTTGTCCTGAGGTTCAACAATTGAGTGACAATAATTTGATTGGATTTGGAGAGCATACTGACCCACAAATCATATCAGTACTGAGATCCAACAACACTTCGGGGCTTCAAATATTACTCCAAAATGGCCACTGGATTTCTGTCCCACCTGATCCAAATTCTTTCTTCATTAATGTTGGTGATTCATTGCAGGTACACAACAGCACTAACCATTGTTGTTTTGGTCTTTTGGTAGCTTCTTCTTTTGTACAACTGAAATATATTTTGATTACAGGTGATGACTAACGGGAGGTTTAAGAGTTTAAGGCACAGGGTATTGGCCAACAGTGTAAAATCAAGGCTATCAATGATATATTTTGGAGGACCACCTTTGAGTGAAAAGATAGCACCTTTGGCATCATTAATGGAAGGGGAAGAAAGCTTGTACAAAGAGTTTACGTGGTTTGAGTACAAAAAATCTGCATACAAAACTAGACTGGCCGATAATAGGTTGGTTCTATTTGAGAAAATTGCAGCCAAATAATATTTTTCCTTATATAAGACCCACCTGTTGGTCTAAAGGTAAATGATTGTATTTTCCATATTTAGTAAATGTTCTACTTTATTTTCTCTTTTATCTTCATCTCCTTGTTGCTTCGCGAGGATCTCCCAAAAATAACTTCTATATTTTCTTGAGGTAGGGGTAAGATCTGCTTATATTCTATTTTTCCCAAATATCACTAATAAAATTCTACTGAATTGTTGTTGTTGTCTCCTTATTGCTTTGTTTCATTCTCTCAAACTTCTGTAGTCTTGTGTTTATACGTAATAAGAAGCTCAAAGTCATAATTATCAACAACCAGTACACTTGAAAGTTGAAACTACCAAAAATTTGTGCCAAAGATGAAACGTATCGTATGCATCCGCATTTACTATATCCACTTAGTAGTTTGAGTGCCCTCGTGGATTACTAAATAACTTGATTCTTTATCGAGTTCCAAAAGCCAGAGGCGGATGCAGAGGGTTAGCAGCAATTTCAATTGAACCCATAACTTTTGACACAGCGCAGATTTTATGTATAAAAATTCCTTAAAATAGTAAAAATAATAAATATGAACCCATAACTTTAAAAATATAATGGATTCAATGTTAAAAACTTTATAGTTGAACTTATAGAGTTTAAATCTTGGATCCGCCTTTGCCTTAAGTGTAAAGTAAATAAGCAATACAATAAATACAATTATTTTTACGTGGAAAATCATCCAGCTCAAAAGGTGTAAAAATCACAACCTACCACGTAGGATTTTCAACTCCAACTCCACTAGAACAATGAGCCAAAATGTATCAATTACAATATTGTAGTTCAATACTCTCCAGTACTCCTACTACTCCTATTTGATTCACAAGTTACTCTAACTTGTAAGGCAAAATATTCACTCAACTCACTAACTATTTATGACGTTTGGTTATAACTCAATTTCCTAAAGCACATCCACTAGACTTACTCGGAAGAATACAAAGCAAGTACTCAACACAAGTAAAAACAATTTATGACACTTTAATTGATGCGTAAAAGGATAGTTCAGAAGTCCAAAGTCAATCCTATTTAAACACGACTTGAGATCTTCTAGGAGTCCTATCCATTGTCAGCTTCCTCTTTGATAGGACTCCTACTGTTCCAAGGATTCCACAAGCTTTGGGACTTTTGTCTCTGACTGACTTATCCGTATCTTCTTGAGTAACGACCCTTATCACTTATAACAGCTATCTTCCACCAAACTCGGACCTGGGTAACTTTGAGATAAAGTTACTGTCTTGTTCATACGTACAAGTATCAACCATGAGGAGCTGATCCTTTAACCCGAGGAACTGGTTCTTCACAACAGTCAAGCAGCTACATTGAGGACCTAGTTCTTTTAGCAGGTAGTCACACTTTGTTGATCATCAAAACTTCAATACTCAATAAATTCCCCCTTTTTGATGATGACAAACTTTGTACACAGAACCAGGTAATCACATCAAAGAACTAGATGATCACAACAAGTACTTTTGACATACATGTATGTTCACTATTCACCAACCTTCCAATCTTATCTTGCCCCTTTTGGCATCATCAAAAAAACACAAACACATGTTAGACATTAAGCACATATACTGTAAGATTCCAGGCTAAACATGCGACAACACAAGCATAAAAAGGCAAATAAACTTAAGCTAATGATCAAATAGAGTACAAAGAAGTAAAGCAGAGTAATATGAGACATTAAGTAGTGCCAAAAGAAGCCCAGGGCCTTGTCTTTATCAGTAAAACAAAATAAACTAAGCATACTACCAACTACATAGACTAAGAAAAAAGGAACAAAAGATAAGACATCACGAGAATAGCAAAAGAACTAAGGACAATGGGAAGGAATTGGTTCAAGGGTGAGAAGCAGAAGGGGTCAAAGCTTTCATAAGGGTAGAAATCTTTTGAGCATGGGCCTCCCTGTCTCTTTTGAGATCTTCCTTGAGTTGCTTTGTTTCCTATCTCAACTCATTATTGTCTTCACGAATCTTGGCATTCTCTTCAACAGCCAACTCCAACCTCTTGCTGAGTTCTGCAACCCTACTGCTCCCAGGAAGAATGGCAGATCTTGTGGGTCCTCTAGCCTTGATCTCCTCATAGCCACACTACTTGAGGGTAACAATATCCAAAACATCATTGTGTTTCCAAACTTAAGCTCAGACAAGGAAATGTTAAGCTTGTCAAATAACTTAGTCAACATGAAACCATATGGCATAACATGCTTTGGTTTGGAAGTATCTCCAGCTCTTGCCGTGTGCTGAATCATCAGGTTGGGAAGATTGATAGGTCGACTAGTGTCAAGAATAACCATCACAACCATATCTAGTAGAGTGGCTTCATCCCTTCTCTGAGACCTCTGAAGAATGCAAGAGTTGACAAACTGAAATAGTAGCCTGTGAAAGGAAGTCATATCAGTTTTGTACACTTTCTGGGGAGGATTTAGTTCAAACTTTTGGGAGAACTTTTGGGTGACCACAATGCCAGTGTGAACATCATTGTCTATGGTTGGCCACCTCTTCTTCAAATAATTGTCGAATCCTAAAGAAGGGATATTCAGAAGCAGCCCTAGTTTCTCAGCATCAAACTCCATGTCGAAGCCCCCTACTTTACTCTTAACTACCTTCCCATCAAAAGTGAAATTTGTGTAGAACTCCACCACATCAGGACACATACTAGGGGAAAAGCTTTGACAAACATGTGCTTCCACCCCTGTAGCTCATGTTTCTGAACCAGTTGAGCCATTCTCTTTTCATCAATGTTTGCAAGAATCTTCCCATTTAGCACTTTTCTGTTTCTGAACTCTGTGAGCAGATCAATTGCAGCTGGTACATTCTTTCTCGTCTTACCCCTACTGGACCTTGCTGAAGAGGTAGAAAGCTTGGTGACTTTGGCTCCCTTTTTCTTTGGTGTGGCAAACTTTGCTGGCAAGGCCGAGTTAGATTTATCTTCTCCATCCACCTCAACAACAGGTTCCACAATTGAAGCCTTCTTATTTGGCTTCTTTCCACTCTTAGACTCCTTCATGATTTGTGCATCAACATCCTTTATTTTACTCCTTGTGAGGATAGTTCTAGCAGGAGGAACCACTCCTTTCCTTGTTGAGACTGTTGTCTTTGTAGCTTTCACAATGGTCTTTCTGGTCTTGTTTCCTACCTCAGATAGTGGCATATCATCTTCATCACTACTAACTTCTTCATCTCCAGTGAAAGGATTTAACAGAGACTCGGGTTCTTGAGCCCTTATCTCTTCACCAATTTCTTCTAAAGGGGTTATGAAAGTGTTTCCAATTGTCATGGAACCTTCAGATTCCTCACTCACATTCTCCTCTTCTTCCTCACTATCGTTATCACCTCCTTCACTCTCACTTAGCTTTTCTTGATCCTCACCCTCACTTTTAGAAACCTCCTCTTCTTCACTCTGATTTTCTTCTTCCGCAGAATTATTAGCCTATTCACTTGTCTTATCCTCTGTATCACTCTCCTTCTCATCTCCATATACTCCCTTATTATCATTCTTTTCTTCTTCATTGGCTATGTTTTGAGCATCATGTTCCTCATGCCTGGTCACAACTTCTTCTTCTTTTTCACCTTCATCATCTTCCTCATTCTCAGTCCTAGTGAAATCAAGGCCATCAGAAGTCACCTTTTGCACTGCTTCTTTACGTCCTCCCCCTCAACCACAGGCTCCACAACCATTGTATCTACCTCTTTTCCTATTCCCATGTACGCTCTTCTACCGTGACTTTTTCCATTGGTGACTTATCACTTGGGGTGAAACTTCTATAGCAGAAGCCAAAAAATCTAACTTGGATGTAGGATGTGATACCTGATCAGTAATGCCTATACTTGATTCCCCCTGAATCACAGATACCTTGACTCCAGTGTTACCCTGCGTAGCAGCCTCGGGCACTTTCTTGACAGATTTTCTTGAAGTTGATTTGGCCTTTGCTGTCTTAGAGGTATTTTTCGTAGGAAGCTCAAGTGCATGGTAGTGGCTTTTGAAGGAGGGGGTACAATGGAGATGGGAATGATAGGAACAAGAGCAGTAGGAACAGGGGAGGATGAGGTAGGTGTCACGACCCAATTTCTCCTATAGGCCGTGATGACACCTAACGTTGCCGCTAGACAAGCCAATGGTGAACTAGACATATATTTATTCTTTTAATAATTTCAATGTAGTTGATTTTTTTTATTAAGTAAATATGAAGTGGAAATTTGATAAAGTAAAGTGTAAACAAATAAAAGAATAAGTATGGTGAAATAAATGCTCAAAAGCCACCAAGTGTCTACTAGTATGTTTCCAAGACCCGATGTCACAAGTGTATGAGCAACTAGTAGAATATACAAAACACCTAAGCTATTGTCTGAAATGAGATAGACAAAAAGTAAATACAAAAGAGAGAGACGGCTGGTGCTGCAGAACGGACTCAGAGAGCAGCTCACCACTATGCCTTAGGATAACGGGGGTACACGCCTGAATGAACACCAAATGCACCTGCCTCAGATTCTGCACGATTAGTGCAGAAACAACATGTACCCATAAAAATACTATGGGCCAACAATAAAAATACATAAATGCTAAATATGCATGGAATATGTGAATAATAATAATAACATAATAACAATCAATGAATAAATGATTCTTTAACCTATAGTGATTTCCAAAAAATCTCCAACTAACACATGCTATCTCCAAATCAATTGCGGGCCAATCAATAAATTATAATCTCTCAAGTCATAAAAATAATATCAAGTGTATTCGGGTTCCAAGCATTAACATACACGATTTATACTGAGTTCGTACGACCCAATCCAGAATAATGTGTACGTTACCGAGGGTCGAGCGGAACGAACCATATAAGCATCTTTTATACTGCCGAGGCGTTGGCCCGCTCCAAGAGAAGAGAGAATACTATATGAACATCCAATTTAAATGTTATCACAAGACTAATACACAAGGAAGCACAATTTTTATTAACGGTCAAATAACCCATCAAAAATCAAAGTAAGTAAAATCCGGCCTTTACCAATCCTTTATCAAGTTTTTATATATTTTAGGCACTTACATTAACAAGTAGAGTGCAAATAATACAAGTAATTCATGATTTGGATCTTAAAACTACCCGGAATTAAGCATGTTAGTATCTATGCACGGATTCTCGTCACCTCGTGCGTACGTAGCCCCCACAATTAGAAGCAAATAGTAATTTAAAATACTTATGGGGTAAATTCCCTCTTACGAGGTTAGGCAAGAGACTTACCTCGTCTCAAATCTCACTTTTCGTCCCACGAATTCACTCTAAAGTCTCAACTTGGTGCCGAACAATCCGAAGCTAGCCAAATATTACATAAATTAATCAATATACACTCACAAATTCATAATTTAGCTATTAGAGTAATTACTCAACCCAAATGAAAGATTCTTAAAATTCACCAATGGCCCACGTGCCCGAATTCCGAAAATTTTCAAAGATAAATATTACCCATAACCTCACAAACTCAAATATAAAGTTTTCACCCAATTCCATAATTATTTTTGTGGTTAAATCCCATTTTTATCAAAACCTAGATTTTTCAACTAAACCCACAATTTCTACAATTTATGTGTTAGTAATCTACCCGAAAAACATGTATTAAACTCATCTTATATAGAGATTACTTACCTCAATGTACTAGGTGAAAACCTCTCTTCAAAGAGCTCTAAAATCGTCAAAGAAGTGAAAGAAATGAACCGAAATAGCCTAAGTCCCGACATTAAATGAGCCTCACTGCCCCAACAATTTTCGCTTCTGCGGATCCTGGGGCACACTTGCGATGCTGCTCCTAGCGAAAATCCATCACAGGTGCGATCCTAGCCCAGGCTGCCTCCCTTCGCTTCTGTGGACGGGATTTTGCTTCTGCGAAACCACTTTTGCTTCTGCGAACCCGCTTCTGCGGAAGGCTTGTCGCACCTACGACCCACGCCTGGTTGGCCTTGCTTCGCACTTGCGGCCCCATTATCGTTGAAGCAAGCTCGCTTCTGCGAAACTTCTCCGCTTCTGTGGACCACTGTCCACTCACCCCTAGGCCGCTTCTTCGATCACAGACTCACTTGTGCGAGCTCGCATCTACAGACAAATTCACGAGGTGCGAACGCACCAGAATTGGAGCACCGGCAGTCCTTCATGCAAATTTTCCTAGTCCGATTCCAATCCGTTTCGCATCTGGGGCCCCAGGGACCCCATACAATCACACTCACACATCCAACAACATAATACAGGCCCACTCACGCGATCAAAACACCAAAGTAACATCTAGAAATACAAATCGTATGCCAAAATGCATGAATCGAATTATGAAACTCAAAAACTTCTAGGAATACTTCCGCGCATCCGATCTTAAGTAAGTAAGCTCGGAACAACGCCAAATTTTGTGTGCAAGTCACAAATCACCATACGGAACCCGAAACGGACCTCGATAACACCAAAATCTACTCCAAACCTAACATAAAGAACTTGAAAAACCTTCAATGCGCCAACATTCAATATTTAGTGATGACGTCCAAATCCACTACTAAAAAGTAAATGGACACGGTTGCGTGCAATATAATTTATCCAACTATGAGTCGGGGTCGAATCCAATAGAGAACAATATGTAGGCGATTAGGCGTGTAAGAGAATTATCACTTATTATTCTAAGCGAAACACTTAAAAGGTGATTGTGAAAATATTATAGCTAAATGCGAAAATGTAAACTAACCTAGAAAGCAAGTAAAATTATCAATGGCTACAAGCATGGATGCATTGGGAATTACACTCAAGTAACGATCCAATGTATTTCACGATTTTACAAATATGGGCGAGTTTATGTTAATTAGCCTTGGGTAATAGTTCTATATTAGCTTCTTCCGAAGACTAACAAGATTTCCTAATTGAATTATCCCTAAAACAATTAAGAGATTAAGCACACCCGAATATGGCTACAAGTAGTTCAATCCTATCCCTAGGTAGAATCTATAAAGTGAGTGTTAAAGCTTCAAGTTCTTGTTAATTAATCTTTTCCAACCACAAATTACCTTTCCCAAAATTAATTCTAAGTAAATGGGCGAGTCCTAAGGTTAGCTAATCCCTTTGGAAACATTAAAGAACAAGAATAATTAAAGAAATAATAATTCACTTCATGATAAATAAAAATTATTCAATACATAAGCACAACAAGATATTTAATCCACACTTTTAATATGAATATTTCCATAAAGAAGATTCAAGTGTTGGAAAAAATATTACACTTAAATATTCAATACACAACAAGAAAATGAAGAAATGAGCATAAATGAGTAAGAAATTCTCAACCAAAAGCTTCAAATCTTCAAGACCCAAGTGTGTGTGCAAGAACCCTATCTCCAAAACTTGTGTTCTTTAGTCCAGGATTGTTCAAAGCTGCCAAAGATATGCCAAAGATGTCCAAAGAAATTTTACAAATGAGTTAGGTCGTGTATTAAAGGGTTTGGGGCAAAAAAATGTGAAATTACATAAGAATCCAAAATTGAGGGACGATATTCGCAATTGCGAATATTAGTTCGCAATTGCGAACCCTGAGATTGTTGCACATCGCATTTGCGATCTTTATTTTCGCAATTGCGAACTTGGCACTGTGCACTTGGTTTCGCATTTGCGATGGAGATCTTAGCATTTGCGAAGGTTGACTGTCTGGCTTGACTTCACAATTGCGACCTTCTTTTCGAATTTGCAAACATTGACTGGACTGTTTGACTGCACATTTCCAAGTTGATGTCGCAATTGCGACATCTGAGGCCTTTTTCCAGATTTTTTTCTTTTAAACTTCTTTTGACTCGTTTTCACTTGGTTTCTTCATGATCACTTCTAAATCACATAGAACCTATAAAATAGAAGTAAACGACATTAAACACACGATTTTATCAATCAAACATAGCACAAATCTAAGCTTAAAGACGAGATAAGTTGGTAAAATACCAACTTATCAAACCCTCAAACTTAAATTATTGCTTGTCCTCAAGCAATGAAAGAGGCAAAATCTCCTTCCAAGTATTTAACTCAATAGTGCATCAATATCATGCCAAGTCAAAAGAGTCTACTGCAGACACAAACACATGACTTCGATTAGTACCAACAATTAATCCAAAGCATATAAAATACCAAAAACTTCTCATGAATTTTATTAAAATTCAAGTGCTCAAACCCTTATGTAAATCAATGTATCAATCAAGTCATGACACATAAAGCTTCAAAATTTGTCTCTCTATCACAATTAACTTCGATCATTCATTCCTCCCAATTGAAAATGGAATAAAATTCACAACTCAAATTTCATGTGCCCTCACACTTAAGAGAGAATCCCACACTCATAAATTGCAATTCAAAACATAAATGGGATATCAAATAGAAAGAATTAACTCTCTCTCACAAAAATGTTCAAATGCACACAAATAGTACCATAGGCTTGCCCTTCACGTATTTCTCCACTAATATATTCAAACTTAGTTCAAAATCAATTAGGACTTAAAGGGTTGTAGTTTAGGCGTTTGGTTAAGGTAGGGAATAATTTTGGTTAGAGTGACTCAAAACCTCCCTAACCGCTACAATTTTATTTTTTCAACAATCAAAGTACACTTCCTTCAATAACTTTTCCACCCTTTCTTCATTTTTTTATCACCTATTTATTCACAATTCCTTTTTTTTTAAAATTTACCTTTCACCTTTTAAGCACTTTCACATCACAACTTTTTCAACCTTCACTCCAAAACTTAGGCTTTTAGCCTATGTTTACACTTTCAAAGTACTTAGGGAGGTAGGGCGCCAAAAGATAAATCAATAAAGAACAAAGGGTTAAAGTTTGTAACATGGTTGCCAAAGAAAAAGTTTAAAGGCTCAAAAGTGGTTGACTAGGGAAATATGCAAGGGTAGGAAATTTAAAGCAAAATACCGGTCCAAGGAAAGCCTAACATCATTTTTCAAACCAAGTTAGTCTAGGATTTCGCCTTGACGCACATTTCGGAAAAATTCTAGACTACAAATAATGCAAAAGAACTCACAATAAATCTCACCACACATGGAACATGAAAACTCAAGTGGACTAAAAATCCAAAATCCAATTTAAATCAATGAACTCAAAGAAGTCACATATAGCCTAAAAAACTATTTAGTGAATCAAAGAGCAAAAATTTGAGTCTAAAAGTCGTGACAGTGATCTTTACTTCAATCATTTTTCTTTTTCAAAGATCAAGAATTCATATGGCGAGGTTTAAATCATGTTGGTACCAAGAAAGCCACAAATTGGCTAATGGGCACAAACCCCAACTCATACCACTTATTCTTCCTAAATTAACAAAAACTATATCTAAAAAACAAGACTAATTCCCTTAAGATAGTCGCCTAGCTATCCATCATCGGGAAAAGTCAACACAAATATTTACCAAAAATTACCCGATTCAAAAAGAAAATTGGCATCCTCGGAAAAAGAACCATGGTACAAAGAAAACCAAGGATATCGCCACCAAAATAAAACATACTATTTAAAAAAAAGAAGCTAATAAACATCAAGTTCATAAAACATACTATATAAGAAAAAATCAAGAAGCTAGTAAACATACTAATATAACACATCACATGAAAACAAAATATCAATCTACCATATCCACAGTTATACAAGAATATCAACAGTTATACAAGAAGCCACCCCCAACTAGATATTTTGCAATGTCCCTAACGCAACTAAACAAAATAGAGTAAAATGGTGGAAAGTTCTTCCTGAATACTGCATCAAGTGCTCTCCTCGCTGTCGGAATCAGTCGCATCCTCCTCCTTTTCTTCCTCATCGGGCCAATGAACTAGAGCATCATCAACATCTTCCGGCTAGGTCAATGGAACTGGCTCTTGAGTCTTTAGAACTTTCCATATACCCTTCACACCCTTCCATATGCGGGTGAAGAATTTATCTCTCTTTTTATCCCTTTTCTTCATCCTGGTGTGTGCATTTTCCAGCTTGTCATGAGAAGTTCTCAAAGTACTAAACGCCGTGGCCAAATCAGTATATGCCTTCTCCAGCTTCTTAAGGTGATCCCCCTACCTCTTCTGATCATCAAGATACTTTTAAATTCTTTATTTGAAATGCATACAAATGGACCCTCAGATGTTTCCTCATGTCCCTGTGGAAGGCCAGCTACTAGGTCGTGAATCAGCCGCATTACCTCGGAAAGCATAGCAAATGGTCCTTATACAGAAGGTGATGGCTAGCTACCCTGGTCGGTCTGAGAAGAAGATCCCAACTTTCTCTTTTTGCTTTTGATGACTCCTCCCTCTCCTCTTTTATTCAATGGATTAATAGGATTTCTCGGATCTATCCAGTTGTCTCCCGGATCCTTCTGAACCCCATTAGCACAACTCAGTGATAAGATATGGGAAAATCAATTATAGACCATTCTGAATCCAATAATCCCTCATTTCATTTATAAATCTCACCAACATTGAGATGAATACCATCAAGAATGGAGGCTATAACTTGATCTCTCGTTATTGGTACATTCCATATATTCCCCGCAGGGGAGATGCAACTGCATATGATTGCCGGCGCCAATGAATTCCTTGGACGTAATCCCTCTCTTTTCTGCTGCCCATGGAACATCCACACCCATACATAGTTTGGAAACCAACCAATTGCCTGAGGCACAATCTTTCGCATGGAATGGGGCCATGTCATGATCCTGTAGGTGATAGATTTGGTTCACAACTTCAGCTCCAAAATTTACCATTTTGCCACAAATCTTCATGATTGGATCTCTTAACTTGATGGTTGAAAGGTTAGAATAGACTTCCCTCACCCATTGCTCATTGGATGTGCAAGGAGGATGGGAAAAACAAGTCCATCCCATGTCTACAAGCCTCTGATAGAACTCGGGAAGACGTTCCGGGACCTTATCCAACAATATACCACTTTCCGGGCGAAACTTTTTTGAAATCAACTCGGCATAGTACCGTTCCTGGCATTCCAGTGACAAGAATCAGTGTTGGTCATAGTTCTCCTCAACATCCAAAGGATTTTCATGTGCGGATTCATCGGAGTTAGAGCTCATTTTCAGCTTATGGTACCTGTAAAGAAAGTATTGGAGCGAAAACATGTTATGGCTATGAAATATATTGCAAAATGATTCAAATATAGTCAAGAAATGATTAGACAATCGAAAATTAGTCTTAGATTTTTTTTTTGATTTTCAAATCTGCAGAAGCCTACTCTCTGATGTCACAATTGCGACATTTTCTTCACAATTGCGAAGGCAACATGAAACCCAAGAGTTCGCAATTGCGATCAATTCGTCGCAATTGCGACCACCTCTCCGTAAATGCGAAGCTCTCAAATACGAAGAGGCCATCACAATTGTGATATCATCGTCCCCATCCACTGAACAGTCCCAAGATCCAAAAATTTTCGATTAAAATCACACTTTTAGATAACCCAATCAGATTTTAGGCACACAAACATGCAATAAACTTCACACACAACCATGTGTTGAAGAAATTTCAATGATTCGGCCAAGAATCTCATTCGGGCCTTTCATCGACCACATAGTAAGCACACAAAATCACTTCTATTTTAACAAAGCCATAGGTACTCAGACTTCCCCTTTTTTTATGCAAAGAAATAAGCTCACACTCTCAACCAACCTCACCCAGAAATCAACACGATTTGAGCCTTTTTTAAAAAAAATTCTGACAAAAGAACATGACCCATTTTAAGCCTAGCTTTTGAGAAACAAAGGAGAGAAGGAGAAGAAGAAGATGATGCAATAGAACATAAATAGCACAAAGATTAAGCCTTCATACCTTGATGCTTGCAATTAGGAGTGAAAATGGTGGAATTTGACAGTTGGGAGAGTGAGGTCGTTTATTTTTTTGAGAGCCCCAAATTTTCTAACTTTTGTTCAAAATGAAAAACAGTTACCCGTTAAAAACCTTTGATATCGCATTTGCGACCCTCTCTTCACAATTGCGAACTTCAAAAATCTAGCAGAGATTGCAAATGCGACCTAGTCTTCGATTTTGCAATGGGTCAGAGTTTGCAAATGCGAACACTGAGGCTTGGACTGCAGTTGTATTCAGCTATTGGTTTGGGTTGTCCGAACCACTCCGACGTGCTCAAATCAACTCCAAAAATTCTAAAACTTGGCAGATTAGTCAAAAATACTATACTAAGCTATTCTAAGAAAAATTCAAAAACGACTACAATTTTTGAAACAATGGGCTGCCTGCCACCAAGAGCCGCATTTAACATCATGGCACGACGCGAATCAACTTTACCACTTGTCTCGTCATTTGGACGATACGAATTGGGCACCTAACTTGGACTCAAGATTGTGACCACGAGTAATGGAGGAGGGGTAAGTAAATGACTAAGCCACACATTAATGTCTTCATTTTGCATTTCTTGGCTTTCATGTGAGGAATGTCATTTTGCCTTCTTGTGCCTTCAAATTGTAAAATGTATGGATTTTTCTTTTTCTCCTCGCAATCCCTCATTGACTCGTGTAGTTCAATTCCCATATCACCTCACAACTCCTATGTTGAGAAATGCTTGGAATGTGACATCAAGCCTCCACATTGTAATTTTTCTCGAATTTTGACATCCTCCTGGTCCCCCAAACTATAGTCAACTTCAAACCATATTTTCAATTACACCGGTTGACTCTAATTCCATATTTTTCTCGGCATCAGTAACAAGCATGGATTCAGTTGGCGGATGTTCAATTCTTGATTCCTCAAAATAAATCTCACTTTCTTCCTCAAAGTTGAACTCTTCTTGACTTCTTTCCACACTCTCAAGTTGGTGGGAATAGTGAGCCTCAACCAATATTTTCATTCGATCTTCCAAAGTGCGATATTCTCATCATTTTGACTCAAGACTTGTTTCAAGTCATCAAGTGCCAAGTTGTGATTCTCCTCATTTTCAAGAATGGACTCCAACATGAGCATCATCCTCTCATTTTGAGCATTTGAGAGTTCTTCTTGGTTTTGATCAAGTGCCAAGGAAGGATTTTAGGCTTTCACATTTAAAGAAGGTTCTTGGTTATCATTCACTTCCGAGGCTTTTTGGACCTCTAAAGCTTCAAGCATTTCTTCCATTTGTGAGTTCAACCTTTCAAGCGCCAAGTCATTTTGGAGACTATTTTCCAAAAGCTCCTCCAAGGCACTTTGCTCTTTGGTTCCTCCTTCAAGTGGGCATTCCACCATGAGCTTGAACTATGCATTTTGACCATGCTCAATTTCTTCCACTTCCATATCCCTGTAATTTTCATCACAAAAAGTAGAATCATCATAGCGGGGGATCGGGGAAGGGAAGGACACATAAGCACAATTATCCCAATGGCCATTTAGACGGACACTTATAAAAAAAATCCACTCATGGGTTTGAAATTGTGCGCACAATCCACCCTCGGGAGAACAATTTTTCCACGAGTGTTCCACAATAAGGACAAAGGTCATCAAAATATGAATAACTACCATCCGACCAATTTTCATTATGCGATGTCATTTTTAAAATTTAAGAAAATAATGAAGAAACAAATAAGAAGATAAAGATAATAAAAATAATTACACAAGTTTACATCAAAGCACTTACGCTTACTTATCAAACAACCTAATTACACCAAATTGCTCCCCGCCAACGACGCCAACTTTGATGACGTCCAAATCCACTACTAAAAAGTAAATGGACACGGTCTCATGCAATATAACTTACCCAACTATGAGTCGAGGTCGAATGCCACAGAGAACAATATGTAGGCGATTAGGCGTGTAAGAGAATTATCACTTATTATGCTAAGCCAAACACTTAAAAGGTGATTGTGAAAATATTATAGCTAAATGCAAAAATATAAACTAACCTAGAAAGCAAGTAAAATGATCAATGGCTACAAGCATGGATGCATTGGGAATTACACTCAAGTAACGATCCAATGTATTTCACGATTTTACAAATATGAGTGAGTTTATGTTAATTAGCCTGGGGTGATAGTTCTATATTAGCTTCTTCCGAAGACTAACAAGATTTCCTATTTGAATTATCACTAAAACAATTAAGAGATTAAGCATCCGAAGATGGCTACAAGTAGTTCTATCTTATCCCTAGGTAGAATCTATTAAGTGAGGGTTAAAGCCTGAAGTTCTTGTTAAGTAATCTTTCCCAACCATAAATTATCTTTCCCAAAATTAATTCGAAATAAATGGGCGAGTCATAGGGTTAGCTAATCCCTTTGGAATTATTAAAGAACAAGAATAATTAAAGAAACAATAATTCACTTCATGATAAATAAAAATCATTCAATACATAAGCACAACAAGATATTTAATCCACACTTTAAATATGAATATTTCCATAAACAAGATTCAAGTGTTGGAAAAAATATTACACACTTAAATATTCAATACAAAGAAAGAAATGAAGAAATGAGCATAAATGAGTAAGAAATTCTCAACCAAAAGCTCCAAATCTTCAAGACTCAAGTGTGTGTGCAAAATACCCTAGCTCCAAAACTTGTGTTCACTAGTCAAGGCTTGTTCAAAGCTGCCAAAGTTGTCCATAGATATTTTACAAAATGATCTAGGTCGTGTATAAAATGGTTTGGGGACAAAAAATGTGAAATTACAGAAGTATCCAGAACTGAGGCACGATATTCGCAATTGCGAACCCTAAGATTACTCTTGCACATTGCATTTGCGATATTTATGTTCGCAATTGTGAACTTGGTACTGTGCACTTGGTTTCACATTTGCGATGGAGATCTTCGTTTTGCGAAGGTTGACTTTCTGGCTTGATTTCGCAGCGACCTTCTTTTCGCATTTGCGAACTTTTACTGGAATGTTTGACTTCGCATTTGCAAAATTGATGTCGCAATTGCGACATCTGAGCCTTTTTCCAGATTTTCTTTTTTTCAACTTCTTTTTGACTCGTTTTCACTTGGTTTCTTCAAGATCACTCCTAAATCACATAGAACCTATAAAATAGAAGTAAACGACATTAAACACACGATTTTATCAATCAAACATAACACAAATATAAGCTTAAAGACGAGATAAGTTGGTATAATACCAACTTATCATTAAGTGCCAAAATGCTCCTGGTCATCCGAAACCTGATCCGAACATACACCCAAGTCCAAAATCAACATACGAACCTATTGGGATCCTCGAATCCCGGTTCCGAGGTCGTTTACTCAAAACGTTGACCCAAGTCAAACTTAACCATTTTAAACCAATATTAAGGAACTAAGTGTTTCAATTTCAACCCGAACCCTTCCAAACCCGAACTAACCATCCCCTCAATCATTAAACAGTAAAACCACATACGGAGAGTCTTAATTATGGGAACGAGGACCTAGAAAGCAAAACAATCGGTCGGATTGTTACATTATCCACCTTTGAACAAACATTCATCCTTGAACGGGTCTAGAATAGTACCTGCAGTGCCGAATAGGTGTGGATATCTGCTCTGCATGTCCTCCTTGACCTCCCAAGTTGCCTACTCGACTGGTTGACCCCTCTACTGAACCTTTACCGCAGAAATCTTCTTGAACCTCAACTGGCGAACTTGGTTGTAAATAATGGAAACTGGCTCCTCCTCATAAACTAGGCTCTCATCTAGCTAAACCATGTTGTAGTCTAACACATGCGACCTGTCGGCATGATACTTCCAGAGCATAGACACGTGGAAAATCGGATGAACCCCCGATAGACTGGGACGTAAAGCAAGCTCATAAGAAACCTTCCCAACTCGTGTCAACACCTCAAATGGGCCTATAGACCTTGGGCTTAACTTGCACTTCGTCCCGAACCTCAAGATTCCCTTCATCGACGAGACTTTCAAGAGAACCTTCTCGCACACCATAAATGATAAATCATGTGCCTTCTAATTCGCGTAACTCTTTTTCTGGATTGTACTGTGAGAAATCGTTCCTGAATCAACTTCACTTTCTCCAAGGCATCATTCACTAAATCAGTACCATATAACCTAGCCTCGTCGGGCTCAAACCAATCGATAGGTGAATGACATCGCCAGCCATACAAAGTTTCAAATAGATCCATCTCGATGTTGGATTGATAATTGTTGTTATAGGCAAACTCGGACAAAGGCAAGAATCGATCCCACTACCCTCTAAAGTCAATCACACATGCTTTTGAGCATATCCTACAACATCTGAACCGGCCGCTCCGACTGCCTGTCGGTCTGCAGATGAAAGGCAATGCTGAGCTCTACTCGGGTCCCAACTCAATCTATAGTGCCCTCCAAAAATACGAAGTAAACTGAAATAACCAGTCCATGACCAGGATGACCTCAAAGTTGGTCATATCAAGAAACAGAAGATCTGCTCTAGTCTCATAACCACAGAATGTCACAATAGATGACTGATAGATCCGATCCACAACAACATAATCGCCTATTGGCGTGGACACATATATATGAGTACCTAAGGATTCACGAGGAACACCTAGAAAATGAGCAAACAAAGATAAAATATATGAATACATAGACCTTGGATAAAATAGCACCGAAGCATCCCTACCGCAGACAGAAATAATACATGTGATCACGGCATCTGAGGCTACTGCAACTGGTCTGGCGGGAAAAGCATAGAACCTAGCTGGAGCACCACCTGAATGGCCTCCACCTCTAGGAAGTCCCCTACCCACCTGTCCTCCACATCTGGGCGACCAGATGCCTTGCGTGGCAGCTGGTGTTGTAATCATAGGCTACTGACCCTGCTGTACTGACTTGCCCCGAAGCCTTAGGCAGAACCTCCTTACATGACCAAGATCCCCGCACTCGAAGCAACCTCTCGGAATGGTGGACTGCTGACTTGAAGTGTGTTGTTGATGGCCCGAATACCCACTAGAAGAACCCTGAATAGTTGGGGGACGATAGGATCTCTCCGAATTGGCGCTGAAATAACGCCACGCTAGCACCTCGAGGAGGCGGCGGTGCTGGATATGTGGGCCTGCTAGACTGACCCATCACAATCTAACCTCTACCCCAGATGGAGCATTACTGAACCTACAGAATATCGAAACCACTTGTCCCTTGATGTCTTCTCTCGGCTCCGCTGACGAACACCCTTGTCCGCCGAGCTATTGATAATTGGGGATTTTGACTATTTATTTGCGCCTTTTGACTTTCGTTTTAGTTCAAAAATGTTTAAAGGTATTCCCGATAACTGATGAATATGCTTACTTGCAGGAATATTGGAAAATGAGCTATTACAATGAAATACAACTCAAGAAGGAGTACTTTTGACAGAGGACAAAAATCAAGCACACAAGCTCAAAGTGCGGACCACAGAATTCTATCTGCGACAGCAGAATATGAAGAAGAATTCATAGTGTTGCAGTGTAAAGTGCGGGCCTCACAAAAATTGTGTTATCGGAGAAGTCAAGGTTCATAGAGTTTGAAATTCAAGACCAAAAAGAACTATAGACCGCACTCTAATTATGCGGCCGCATAAATCAAATATGTGGTCGCACCTAGAATTGTGCGATCCGCAGAAATCATGAGATGCGGCCGAAGTGCAGAATTGTGCGGCCCTCAGAACCAACTAATGTCAAGAGTTGAAGAAAATAGCGGACAACACACAGAAATGTCTGGTCGCAGAACCTCTAAAATGGCAATTTTGTCTAAAAATTTTCAATTATGTATAAATAGACTTTTTTGACGAAATTAGGTGAAGTTTTGAATACCAAAAGTTCTGTAGCCGTTTTTCTTTACCTTTTAGGAAATTTTAGCTTCTTTTGTTGATTTTACATTGGATTTTCATCTATTAATCTTTCAATATGAGTTTTATCATCTTTTCTTCTTTATTTTCTTCATACCCACTATGAGTAGCTAAATTTCTAGCTAGGGTTGTGACCCAACCCTAGTGAGGGAATCTAATGGATGTTTGATTTAGGGTTTGTTTATGATTGGGTGTGTATTATTTAGCCTAGTTCTTGCTATAATTGTAGAATTAATGGTTGCAAACATTGGTTCAAACCTATTTGACTTGGTCTCTACTTGAGGAAGAGAGATTTAGTATAGGAAAACTTGGCTAACAAGAATTTGGGATGAAATCAAGAGATTGATAGTCTCAATTAAAGGGTTGAATCTTGAGATAGTAAAACCCGACTTGAGAAATTTATCAACCGTTTTGTACAATACCCATTTGGACTTGAGAAAGCCAAATTGGGAAAAACCACTCTCTTACCGAGAGGTATTGAGTGGGTAATTGTGTGTTGATTGCTATAATACACCCTGACCAACGAAACTCACTCTAAAGCTTATAACCTGTTAGGCAAACACCTAGGTGGAAGGCAGAGCCCTAGACTTTTTACATACTTAAAAGACAACAACCAAAAACATTATTCTTTAGTTTCATATTTTACAATTGCAATCCTTAGTATAATTTTAGAAGTAAAATCAAAACAAAGTTTGTGGAAGTGCAACTTAGACAATTCACGTGCTTAGTCCAAATATATACCACTAATACCATCTACGCTCCCTGTGGTTTCGATCCCAACTCCTAGATGGGTATTATTATTGCAGGTGACCGCTTCATAACCCTAATTTGAGGTGTGACTTGGGCAAGATCAATTTTTTGCGTCGTTGCTGGGGAGCTAAAAACAGATTTAGCTATATATTTGGTTGTGTGTGACTTGTATTCCTTTTCTTCCATGTTACTAATTTTTTTGTGAAACAATTGTAGGTGAAACAAAGGCTCTCAACAACAATTATCCTCTCGGAAACTTGCCATTGGGGGATGACATGGAGGATGACCACAGAGATCGCTCGCACTTGAGCGCCCGTTTCTTTTGAAAGACTTGGACAGATTCAACCTGAATGTGGTAAAGTAGTTCATGGAGAAAAAATGGTGGACATGGTTCACTCAGAGTGTGATGGATTCCAAGGAGCATTTAGTCCGTGAATTCTATGCCAATGTGGTGCACATCAAAAAGGGGACTAAGGTGACCAAGGTGAGGAACCTGAAGGTTAGATTTGATCAGAGCACCCTGGACACTTATTTGGGGTTCGAGGAGGTAGAGCCGATGCAATATTTGGAGAAGTTTTCAATGGGTGATGTGGATCTCCCTTGGTTAGCTGAGACCTCAAAGTTGGTCATATCAAGAAACAGAAGATCCTCTCTAGTCTCATAACCACAAAAAGTTACAATACATGACAGATAGATCTGATCCACAACAATGTAATCGCCTATTGGCGTGGACACATATACAGGAGTACCCAAGAATTCACAAGGAACACCTAGAAAATGAGTAAACAGAGATAAAATATATGAATACGTAGACCTTGGATCAAATAGTACCGAAGCATCCCTACCGCAGACAAAAATAATACCTGTGATCACGGCATCCAAGGTACTACATCTGGTCTAGCGGGAAAAACATAGAACCTAGCTGGAGCTCCACCCGACTAGCCTCCACCTCTGGGCGGCCGGACGCCTTGTATGGTAGTTGGTGCCGTAATCATAGGCTATTGACCCTATTGTACTGACTTTCCCCAAAGCCTTAGCAGAACCTCATCACATGACCAAGATCCCTGCACTCGAAGCAACCTCTCGAAATTGTGGACTGCTGACCTGAAGTCTGTTGTTGATGGCCCAAATACCCACTAAAGGAACCCTGAATAGCTGGTGGATGATAGGATCTCTCTAGATTGGCGCTGAAATAGCACCACACTAGAGCACCCTGAGGAGGCGGCGGTGCTGGATATGTGGGCCTGCTAGACTGACCCATCACAGACTGACGTCTGCCCCCAGACGGAGCATCACTGAACCTCCAGAATATCGAAACCACTTGTCCCTCGATGTTTGGTCTCAGCTCCACTGACGAACATCCTCGTCCTCCGAGCTATTGATAAGTGGGGATTTTGACTACTTATTTGTGCCTTTTAACTTTTGTTATAGTTCAAAAATAAATAAAGGTGTTCCCGATAACTGGTGAAATATGCTTACTTGCAGGAGTATTAGAAAATGAGCCATTACGATGAAATCCAACTCAAGAAGTAGTACTTTTGAACAAGGACAAAAATCAAGCACAGAGGCTCAAAGTGCAGACTGCAGAATTCTATCTACGACCGCAGAACATGAAGAAGAATCGACAGTGCTGTAGTGTAAAGTGTGAACCGCACATAATTGTATGGCCGCTGAAGTCAAGGTTCAGAGAGATGGAAATTCAAGACCAACAAGAACTGCTGACCATACTATAATTGTGCGGCTGCAGAAATCAAGTGTGCGGCCGCACCCAGAATTGTGCGGTCCGCATAACTCAAGATATACAACCGCATCAAAAAATTTTGCGGCCGCAGAACCAACTCCTGTCAAGAGATGAAGAAATGTGCGGACTGCACACGGAATTGTGCGGCCGTAGAACCTTTGAAAGGGCAATTTTGGCCAAAAATTTCAGGTGTGTATAAATAGACTTTTTAAACGAAATTAGGTGAAGTTTTGAAGACCAGAAGTTCTGTAGCTATTTTTCTTTATCCTTTTAGGCAACTTTAGCTTATATTGTTGATTTTACATTGGATGTAATGACCCGACCGGTCGTTCCGTGACATTATCCCCGTTTTGCCCGTTTCTGCTTTATCATATGTTTATTATCATATTTATGTTGTATTGGGTCGGTTGGTTCGGGTTCGGAGTGGTCATGGTGAGAACAGAGACACTTAGTCTCTTAAATTAGCTTAATAGTTCAAAAAGTCAACTGGGAGTTCACTTATTGGTAAACGACCTCAGAATGTGGATTTTATGGCTCGGATAGCTTTGTTTGGTGATTTGGGAGTTAGGAGTGTTTCCGGAATGAAGTTTGATGTCCGATGTAGAATTAGGCTTGAATTGGTGAAAGTTAGTTTTTGGCGATTTCTGGTCGGCAGGGGAAAATAGGCTATCAGGGTCGGAATGGAATTCAGATAGTTGGAGCAGGTTCATAATGTCATTTTGGATATGTGTGTAAAATTTCAGGTCAATCGGATGTGTTTTGGTTGGTTTTGGCATCATTGGCGAAATTTAGAAGTTTCAAAGTTCATAGGCTTGAATTTGATGTGATTTTGGTGTTCTTGCTTTGTTTTTTGTTTTTCGAAGGTTCAACTAAGTTTGAATGATGTTATGGGATATGTTGGTATGTTTGGTTGAGGTCCCGAGGGCCTCGGGTGTGTTTCGGGTGGTTAACAGACCAACTTTGGCTTAAAAACTTGGCAGATTTTTGTTGGTGTGAGTTTCTGGTTTCCTTCTACGCGATCGCGGGAGGATGTTTGAGATTGCGTAGGTCTAGCTGAGGATGGTAGGATTTTTGTTATATGCGATCGCATGGAGGAGGTCGCGATCACGATCGCGTGATTGTGAAGTTGTTGTGCAGTGCGATCGCGTGGTGTTGTTCGCGTTCGCATAGAGTTGAAGGGCGCGTGAGGGGGCTGAGTCATTGTTTTTCGCGATCGCGTGGGTTTATGTCCTGCTGAATCGCGATCGCGTGTGTATGTCTGCGATCGCATAGTGTAATTTTTTGGGGGCAGCAAATTTGTTCTTCGTAATCGCGTGGGAGCTTCTGCGATCGCATTGAAGAAAGAGGCCTAGGCAGACAGTTTTTAAGTTCTAATTTCAGGGGTTCTTGGCCATAACTTGTTTTTCTATTAGAGAGCTCGGGGAAAGAGATTTTGGACGAGATTTTCAGTGGCATTCTTGTGGTAAGTGTTCTTCAATCACTTTTGTTTCAATTTCATGAATTTGTCTTGATTTTCACCGTGCAATTTGAGGAATTAAAGTAGAAAAGTTGGGAAAAATACGAGGAAAATTTAGAAAATTCTTTTGGTGATTTTAGTGGGCAATTGAAGTCGGATTTTGGTAAATTTGGTATGGGTAGACTCGTAAAGGAATAAGTATTCTATTTTTGTGATTTTTATCGAATTCCGAGATGTGGGCCCGAGGCTCGGGTTTGACCAAATTTCGAGAATTGTGTCTAAATTGAGAGTTTTCGATTGGGTTTTATTCCTTTAGCGTATATTGATGACGTTAATCTGGTTTTGGTTAGATTCGGAGCATTTGAGAGCCAATTCGAGGGGCAAGAGCGCCGCCGAGTAGCTTTTGGGCTGTTTTGAGGTAAGTAACGATTGTAACTCTAAACCCGAGGGTATGACACCCCGTTATTTGATATTGTTTTGGTAAATAAGGTGACGTACATTCTAGATGACGAGCGTGTGGGAGTGCAGCGATAGGGATCGTGACTTAGTCCGTCCCGTAGCGACTATTAAGTCGCGTATTCAATTTGAAACCTTATGACATCCTGTATTTCAGAAGTTTATACTTGTTTATGGGTTGTGAGCCATGTTTGGGGCCTTGTGCCGACCTGTTTAGACCCTCAGAGGTACTTTTACACTATGCTCAAACTATACTGACAGAATAATTGTGAACTCAGTCATGTTTCCTACTTGTTGTTATTCTCACTATTATCGCACTGTTTGAAACTTTGAGAGGTATTTTGGGCTGAGTGCCGTGAGTTGAGATGAATTGCCTGATTGTCTTGTGAGGATGACTGAGTGAGGCCTAGCACCGAGTATGTGAGAATAGTTATGGGATGGGATGCATGCTGCAACAATATATATGTTATATATTACATATGGATCGGGTTTCACGCTGCAGCAATATAGATTACATATCGATCGGGCTGCACGCTACAACAATATAGATTATATATGGGTAGGGCTGCACGCCGCAGCATTATATGTTATATATGGATCGGGCTGCACGCCGCGTCAATATAGGTATTGGATCGGGTTGCACGTCACATCAGATATAACACTTGGGTTGTTGGAGCCCCTCTGGAGTCTGTACACCCCCAGTGGGCGCAGTCAACTATTATATGGATCGGGCTGCACGTCGCATCGTATGTTATAAGGATAGGGCTGCACGATGAAACATTATAGATATATATAGATATATATGTGTTGGGTCGGGCTGCCCGCCACAACAGTCGTGTGTATTCATGGTACTTGCTGAGTACGAGTGTTTAGTATGAGCATGAGATACTGATAGTGGAGTCACGAGTGACTGAGAGGCTTGCCCGAGAGGCTTTAATTGTGAGTGATACTGTGCCCGAGGGGCTTATATTTTATGAAAATGCTGTTTTCACTCTTCTTTACACTGAGCCTCTGATGATAAATGTTGGATAAATATTTTTATACGAGATTTTTAAATGGAACCTGGAGTTTTATGAAATATTCGGAAGGTAGATTCCCGACTTGATATATTTCTTTCCACTGTTATTCATTATATGGATTTACATGATTTATAAATACTCGTCACTACACTCAATTTTTTAGTTACTTTGATTACTTACTGAGTTGGCGTACTCACATTAATCCCTGCACCTCTATGTGCAGATCCAGGTACTGCACCATCTCACTAGTTGATTTCCGAATGTGCTTGGAGTTTTTCGAGGATCGAGGTAACTGCTCAGCGTCCCTAGCTCACCTCTTTTCCTTTCCTCGGTTCATAGCTTTTGTCTTTTGTACTTCAAGCTTTTGTAGTAGCAAGTCACCTCATTGTACACTGTATTTACAGTCTTAGATGCTCATGACAGTTGACTCCAAGTTATGGGAAAGTGTATCAATTGTTCATCTCATTTTGCTATTTTAAAATCTGCTAATTTTTGGGAAATTATGAAATATTATGAAAGTATGGAATAGTTGGCTAGACTAGTTCCATGATAGACTCCATCACAGCCGGCTTAGGATTTGGGGTCGTGACAAGTTAGTATCAGAGCCTAGGTTACATAGGACTCAACGGTCATGAGAAGGTTTAGTAGAGTCTTGAGGATCGGTACGGAGACGTCTGTACTTATCTTCGAGAGGCTACATAACCCTTAGGAACAATCTCATTTTTCTTGAATTCTGCCTGCCATTTTGTTGATTCTGGAAATCTAAACTTCTATTGTTTCATTCTCTCACAAATGGTGAAGACTCGCACTACCGATCAGGGTGATCAGCCTCTAGCTAGACCAGCGAGGGGTCGAGGCCGTGGTAGAGGTAAGGGCCAGACCCTGCGGCAGCCACGGCAGTACCAGTTGATCCCCCTACTATTCAGGAGCAGATTCCCGCCGTAGATACTCCAGCGGGACAGGCTCAGGCACCGGCAGTGCCTATTGTTATTTCGGGTCTTCAGGCGACCTTGGCTTAGATCTTGACGGTATGTACCACCCTTGCTCAGGAAGTTGCCGCTACTTCTCAGGCTGGGGGAGGCAGTCAGACTCCAGTTTCCCGGACACCTGAGCAGGTTACTCAGAACCATCAGACCCCGGGGCGGTTCCAGCTCAGCCGATTGCTCCAGTACGGGACTTCGTGGTTCCAGCTATGCCAGATGATGAGCAATGTAGGCTGGAGAGGTTTAGTAGACTTCAGCCTCCGACATTCAGTGGTGCTGAGGGCGAGGATGCCCAGGGTTTTCTGGATAAGTGTCAGCGGATGCTTCGTACTGCTGGGATTCTGGAGACCAGTGAGGTCTCATTTGCTACTTTTCAGTTTTCTGGTGCTGCTTTCACTTGGTGGGAGTCTTTTGAGAGGCATAGGCCTGTTGGTTCAGCACCCCTCACCTGGAAGCAGTTCTTCACTATCTTATTGGAGAAGTATGTACCCCAGTCTCACAGGGAGGAGCATCACAGGCATTTTGAGCAGCTGCGTCAGGAGGAGCTATCAATGATGCAGTATGAGATGCGGTTTTTGGAGTTAGATCGTCATGCCACCGAGTTAGTCCCTACTGATAGGGATAGGATTAAGAGGTTCGTGGATGGCCTCACTTATCAGCTCCGCCTTTTCATGACTCGGGAGAGAGTATCAGGTGCTAACTTCGAGCAGGTTGTCGATATTGCTTGAGATATTGAGTCGGTTCATCGCCAGGAGAGGGAAGAGAGAGAGGCCAAGAGGCCTCGTAGATCGGGTGGTTCTAGTGGTGCTCCTTCCAGGGGGAAGTCTCAGTATGGTAGAGGTTGTTCATTCAGGCCTCCTCGGTTAGGCTGCCCAGCCCATAGTGGTGCATCTTCGGAGCATGGTCACCGCAGTTCTCAGCCAAACCATTCTTCATTCGGTGCCCTTCCAGCCCAGAGTGCAGCTCGAGCACTATCAGTTCAGGGTTCCTCTATGCATGGTTCTCCTAGTGACTATTTTGGTGCCAAGGGTTCTTTTCAGTTCCCGTTTCCAGCTCCAGGGAGTTGTTATAAGTGTGGAGAGTTCGGGCATATGAGGAGGCAGTGTCCTCATCTTCTTGGAGGCCCATCTCAGCTGAGGAGCCAGCTTTCGACTTCAAATCCAGTTATTTCACCACCCACCCAGGCAGCCAGGGGTGGTAGTCAGTCAGCTAGAGACCGCCCTAGAGGGGGAAGTCGAGCAGGTGGAGGTCAGGACCGTATGTATGCGTTTCCAGCCCGGCCAGATGCTATGACCTCCGATGTAGTGGTTGGGGGTATTGTCGCAGTCTGTTGCCGAGATGCTTTGGCTTTATTTGACCCTGTTCTACATATTCCTATGTTTCTTCATATTTTGCCCAATTTCTAGATATGCCCCGTGAGTTTAGTTACATCTGTTCATTTGTCGACTCTGGTGGGCGATACTATTGTTGTGGACCGTGTGTATCGGTTGTGTGTGATATCTATTGGGGGTCTGGAGACCCGAATGAACCTACTGTTACTCAGCATGGTCGATTTTGATGTGATATTGGGCATGGATTGGTTATCTCTGTGTCATGCTGTTCTTGATTGTCACGCTAAGACTGTGACCTTAGCTATGCCAGGATGTCCGCAGGTTGAGTGGAGAGGTTCTTCTGAGTATGTGCCTAGCAGGGTGATTTCCTACTTGAAGGCTCAGCGTATGGTTGAGAAGGGGTGTTTATCGTATCTGGCTTTTGAGAGGGATGTCAGTGGTGAGACTCCCGCTATTGATTCGGTTCCTGTGGTCCGTGACTTTCCAGATGTGTTTCCTGCAGACCTGCCAGGCATGCCACCTGACAGGGACATTGATTTTGGTATTGAACTGGTGCCATACACTCAGCCTATTTCTATAGGCACCAGCGGAGCTAAAGGAATTAAATGAGAAGCTTCAAGAACTCCTAGATAAGGGGTTCATTCGGCCTAGTGTGTCACCTTGGGGTGCACCGATGTTGTTTGTGAAGAAGAAGGATGTTTATATGCGCATGTGTATTGATTATCGGCAGCTGAACAGGGTTACGATGAAGAACCGGTATCCCTTGCCACGTATAGATGACTTGTTTGATCAGTTGCAGGGTTCCAGGGTATTTTCCAAGATTGAATTGCGTTCCGACTATCATCAGTTGAAGATTCGGGGGCCAGACATTCCAAAGACTGCTTTCAGGACTAGATATGGTCATTATGAGTTTCTAGTTATGTGATTCGGGCTGACCAATGCCCCAGCAGCCTTTATGCACTTGATGCACAGTGTATTCCGGCCTTATCTGGATTCTTTCGTCATCGTGTTTATTGAAGATATCTTGGTGTATTCCTAATCTCGGGAGGATCATGAGCAGCATTTGAGATTTATGCTTCAGACCTCGAGAGAGAAGAGATTGTATGCAAAATTTTTGAAGTATGAGTTCTGGCTTGATTCAGTAGCATTCTTGGTGCATGTGGTGTTCTGTGAGGGTATTCAGGTTGATTCGAAGAAGGCAGAGGCGGTGCAGAGCTGGCCCAAACCGTCATCAGCTACCGAGATTCGGAGTTTCCTTGGCTTGATAGGGTACTATCGCCGTTTCGTAGAGGGATTTTCATCTATTGCAGCAACTATGACCAGACTGACTTAGTAGGGTGCTCAGTTCAGGTGGACTGAGGAGTGTGAGGAGAGCTTTCAGAAGCTCAAGTCAGCTTTGACTACAACTTCGGTATTGGTTTTGTGGGTTCAGGTTCTTATACAATTTACTGTGATGCCTCGAGAGTTGTCCTTGGAGCGGTTTTGATGAAGGAAGGTAGGGTGATTTCCTACGCGTCCAGACAGTTGAAGGTGCACGAGAAGAATTATCTAGTGCACGATCTTGAGCTAGCAGCTATTGTCCACGCCTTGAAGCTTTGGCGTCATTATTTGTATGGAGTGCATTGTGAGATTTTCACTGATCACCGTAGTTTGCAGCATCTGCTTAAGCAGAAGGATCTGAATTTGCGTCAGAGGAGATGGTTGGAACTTCTAAAGGATTATTACCTCACTATTTTATATCATCCAGGAAGGCCAATGTAGCGGTCGATGCCCTGAGTCACAGAGCGGAGTGTTTGGGGAGTCTAGCATACCTTCCAGTAGTAGAGTGACCTTTAGCACTTGATGTTTAGGCTTTAGCGGGTCAGTTGGTGAGATTGGATTTATCAGAGCCTCTGCGGGTATTGGCTTGTGTAGCCTCCACGTCTTCTCTTTATGATCAGATTAGAGCACGCCAGTATGATGATCCACACCTGCTCGTTCTTCAAGACAGGGTCCGTCGCGGTGGTGCCAGGGATGTGGTTATTGGTGATGATGGAGTCATGAGGATGCAGGTCCGGATTTGCATGCCCAATGTGGACTTCCAGATTTGACTCTAGTTGTGGCCCATAGTTCGCGGTATTCCATCCATCCGGGTGCTGCAAAAATGTATCAGGATCTGAGGCAGCATTATTGGTGGAGGCGGATGAAGAGAGGTATTGTTGAGTTTGTGGATCTGTGTCTCAACTGTCAGCACGTCAAGTATGAGCACCAGAGACCAGGTGGATTGCTCCAGAGATTAGATATTCCGGAGTGGAAGTGGGAGCGAACCACCATGGACTTCGTAGTTAGGCTCCCACGGACTTCGAGGAGGTTTGATGCTATATGGGTTATTATGGGCCGGCTGACCAAGTCCGCACACTTCTTTATTGTTGGTACTACTTATTCTTCGGAGCGGTTAGCTGAGATTTATATCAGGGAGATTTTCCGATTGCACGGGGTTCCAGTTTCTATCATTTCTGACAGAGGTACTCAGTTCACATCCCAGTTTTGGAAGGCCATGCAGAGGGAGTCAGGTACTCAGGTTGAGTTAAGCACAACATTTCATCCTCATACCGACGGGCAGTCGGAGCGTACTATTCATATTTTGGATGATATGTTGCGTGCCTGTGTCATTGATTTTGGGGGTTCATGGGACCAGTTTCTGCCACTCGCAGAGTTTGCATATATTAATAGTTATCGAACGAGTATCCAGATGGCTCCGTATGAGGCTTTATATGATAGGAGGTGCAGATCTCCGGTTGGTTGGTTCGAGCCGGGCGAGGCTAGGCTATTGGGCACAGACTTGGTTCAGGATGCGTTGGGTAAGATGAAGTTGATTCAGGAGCAGCTTCGCACAATGCAGTCTAGGCAGAAGAGTTATACAGACCGGAAGGTCCGAGATGTGTCTTTCATGGTTGGGGAGAAGGTGCTGCTGAAGGTGTCACCCATGAAGGATGTTATGAGGTTCGGGATGAGAGGAAAGCTGAGTCCCCGGTTTATTGGGCCTTTTGAGGTGCTTCAGAGGATTGGGGAGGTGGCTGATAGGCTTGCCTTGCCTCTCAGCTTATCGAGTGTTCATCCGGACTCATATTTTGGACTTCAGCACGGTTCAGCTCGAGGGTGATATGTTATATGAGGTAGAGATAGTGGATATTTTGGGTCGTCAGGTCAGAAAGCTGAGGTCTAGGGATATAGCTTCAGTGAAGGTTCAGTGGAGAGGGCAGCCGGTGGAGGATGCCACCTAGGAGACCGAGCGGGAGAGGCGGAGCATATATCCTTACTTATTCGAGACTCCAGGTATGTTTCTAGACCCGTTCGAGGACGAACGTTTGTTTAAAAGGGGGAGGATGTAACGATCCGGCCGGTTGTTCCGTGAGATTAGCCCCGTTTCCCCCCGTTTTTGCTTTATCATATGTTGCTTAGCCTATTTATGTTGTACTGGGTCGGTTGGCTCGGGTTTGGAGTGGTCGTGGTGAGAACAGAGACACTTAGTCTCTTAAATTAGCTTAATAGTTGAAAATGTCAATTGGGAGTTGACTTATTAGTAAACGACCTCGGAATGTGGATTTTATGGCTCTAATAGCTTTATTAGGTGATTTGGGACTTAGGAGTGTGTCTGAAATGAAGTTTTGATGTCCGGTGTAGAATTAGGCTTGAATTGGCGAAAGTTAGTTTTTGGCGATTTCTGGTCGGCAGGGGAAAATAGGCTATCGGGGTCGGAATGGAATTCCAATAGTTGGAGCAGGTTTGTAATGTCATTTTGGATATGTGTGCAATATTTCAGGTCAATCGGATGTGTTTTGGTTGGTTTCGGCATCATTGGCGAAATTTAGAAGTTTCAAAGTTCATAGGCTTGAATTTGATGTGATTTTGGTGTTCTTGCGTTGTTTTTGGTGTTTCGAAGGTTCGATTAAGTTTGAATGATGTTATGGGATATGTTGATATGTTTGGTTGAGGTCCCGAGGGCCTCGGGTGTGTTTCGGGTGGTTAACGGACAAGCTTTGGCTTAAAGACATGGCAGATTTTTGCTGGTGTGAGTTTCTGGTTTCCTTCTACGCGATCGCGGGAGGATGTTTGCGATCGCGTAGGCCTAGCTGTGGATGGCAGGATTTTTGTTATATGGGATCGCGTGAGTGTGAGGTTGTTGTGTTGTGCGATCGCGTGGTGTTGTTCGCGTTCACATAGAGTTGAAGGGAGCGTGAGGGGGCTGAGTCGTTGTTCTTCGCGATCGCGTAGAGTTGTTCACGATCGCGTGGATTTATGTCCTGCTGAATCACGATCGCGTGTGTATGTATGCTATCGCGTAGTGTAATTTGATGGGGGAAGCAGATTTGTTCTTCGCGATAGCGTTGGAGCTTCCGCGATCGCATTGAAGAAAGAGGCCTGGGCAGACAGTTTTTAAGTTCTAATTTCGGGGGTTCTTGGCCATAACTTGATTTTCCATTAGAGAGCTCGGGGGAAGGAGAATTTGGACGAGATTTTCAGTGGGGTTCTTGTGGTAAGTGTTCTTCAATCATTTTTTGTTCAATTTCATTAATTTGTCTTGATTTTCACCATGCAATTTGAGGAATTAAAGTAGAAAAGTTGGGAAAAATGGGAGGATAATTTGGAAATTATTTTGGTGATTTGAGTGGGCAATTGAAGTCGGATTTTGGTAAATTTGGTATGGGTAGACTCGTAAGGGAATGAGGATTCTAGTTTTGTGATTTTTATCGAATTATGAGATGTGGGCCCGGGCTCGGGTTTAGCCAAATTTCGAGAATAGTGTCTAAATTGATAGTTTTCGAATGGGTTTTGTTCCTTTTGCGTATATTGATGACGTTAATTTGGTTTTGTTTAGATTCAGAGCATTTGGGAGCCAATTCGAGGGGCAAGAGCATCGCAAAGTAGCTTTTGGGCTGTTTTGAGGTAAGTAACGATTGTAACTCTAAACCCGAGGGTATGACACCCCGTTATTTGATATTGTTTTGGTAAATGAGGTGACGCACATGCTAGGTGACGAGCGTGTGGGCGTGCACCGATAGGGACGTGACTTGGTCCGTCCCATAGCGACTATTAAGCCGCGTATTCGATTTGAAACCTTATGACATCATGTATTTCAGAAGTTTATACTTGTTTATGGGCTGTGAGCCATGTTTGGGGCCTTGTGCCGACCTGTTTAGACCCTCAGAGGTACTTTTACACTATTCTCACACTATCCTGACAGAACAATTGTGAACTCAGTCATATTTCCTACTTGTTGTTATTCTCACTATTATCGCACTGTTTGAAACTCTGAGAGGTATTTTGGGCTGAATCCTGTGAGTTGAGATGAATTGCCCGAGTGGCTTGTGAGGATGACTGAGTGAGGCCTAGCGTCGATTATGTGAGGATAGTTATGGGACGGGTTGCACGCCGCAGCAATATATATGTTACATATTATATATGGATTGGGCTGCACGCCGCAGCAATATAGATTACATATGGATCGGGCTGCATGCCGCAACAATATAGATTATATATGGGTCAGGCTGCACGCCGCAACAATATATGTTATGTATGGATTGGGATGCACGGTGCGGCAATCTACGTATTGGATCAGGCTGCACGGTGCAACAAATATAGCGCTTGGGCTGTAGGAGCCCCTCCGGAGTATGTACACCCCCAGTGGGCGCAGCCGACTATTATATGGATCAGGCTGCATGCCGCAACGTATGTTATAAGGATCGGGCTGCATGCCGTAGCAGTATAAATATATATAGATATATATATGTTGGATCGGGCTGCCCGACGCATCAGTCGTGTGTATTCATGGTACTTGCTGAGTACGAGTGTTTAGTGTGAGCATGAGATACTGATAGTGGAGTCACGAGTAACTGAGAGGCTTGCCCGAGAGGCTTTCATTGTGAGTGATATTGTTCCCGAGGGGCTTATATTTTATAAAAATGTTATTTTCACTCTTCTTTACACTTAGCCTCTGATGATAAATGTTTTTATATCGAGATTTTTAAATGGAACCTGGAGTTTTATGAAATATTCGGAAGGTAGATTCCCGACTTGATTTATTTCTTTCCACTGTTACTCATTATATGGATTTACATGATTTATAAATGCTCGTCAGCACACTCAAGTTTTTAGTTACTTTGATTAATTACTGAGTTGGCGTACTCACGTTACTCCCTGCACCTCTGTGTGCAGATCCAGGTACTGGACCATCTCACTACTTGGATTTCTGGACCATCTCTGCTCAGCGTCCCCAGCTCACCTCCTTTCCTTTGCTCGGTTCATAGCTTTTGTCTTTTGTATTTCAGGATTTTGTAGTAGCAAGTCACCTCATTGTACATTGTATTTACAGTCATAGATGCTCATGACAGTTGATTCCAGGTTTTTGGGAAGTGTATCAATTGTTCATCTCATTTTGTTGTTTTAAAATATGCTAATTTTTGGGAAATTATGAAATATTATGAAAGTCTGAAATGGTTGGCTAGCCTAGTTCCATGATAGGCACCATCACGGCCGGCTTAGGATTTGGGGTCGTGACAGATTTTCATCTATTAATCTTTCATATGAGTTTTATCATCTTTTCTTCTTTATTTTCTTCATTACCCACTATGAGTAGCTAAATTTCTAACTAGGGTTATGACCAACCCTAGTGTGGGAATCTAATTGGTGTTTGATTTAGGGCTTGTTTATGGTTGGGTGTGTATTATTTAGCCTAGTTCTTGCTATAATTGTAGAATTAATGGTTGCAAACATTGGTTCAAACCTATTTGACTTGGTCTCTACTTGAGGAAGAGAGACTTAGTCTAGGAAAACTTGGCTAATAAGAATTTGGGATGAAATCAAGAGATTGATAGTCCCAATTAAAGGGTTGAGTCTTGAAATAGTAAAACCCGACTTGAAAAATTTATCAACTGTTTTGTACAATACCCATTTGGACTTGAGAAAGCCAAATTGGGCAAAACCACTCTCTTACCGAGAGGTATTGAGTGGGTAGTTATGTGTTGATTGCTATAATACACCCCGACCAACGAAATTCGCTCTAAAGCTTATAACCCGTTAGGCAAACACCTAGGTGGAAGTCAGAGCTCTAGACCTTTTACATACTTGAAAAACAACAACAGAAATATTATTCTCTAGTTTCATATTTTACAATTGCAATCCTTAGTATAATTTTAGAAGTAAAATCAAAACAAAGTTTGTGAAAGCGTAACTTAGACAATTCACGTGCTTAGTCTAAATATATACCACTAATCCCATCTACGCTCCTTGTGGATTCGATCCCGAGTCCTAGTTGGGTATTATTATTGCAATGGACTGCTTCACAACCCCAATTTGAGGTGTGATTTGGGCGATATCAGCTATCTCCACAACCAGCTCGTAAGAAGTCCCCATCTTAACCTCTCGGGCCATAGTGACCTGGATACTTTAGTGTAAACTTGCAACAAACCTCCGCACTCTCTCTACATACCCGGGAAGTATCATAAGTGCATGGCGAGACAACTCATAGAGTCTCGCCTCATAGACGTTCACCGTCATCTGACCCTGCTGAAGCTGCTCAAACTAAAATCGCAACACTTCCCTCTGAGAGGGTGGAATATATCTATCCAGAAATAGGTGTGTTAACTAGTCCCATGTCAAGGGAGGAGAACCTGCTTGCCTGCCAAGAAGATAGGACTACCACCATCTACGGGTCCTACCATCCAGCATAAAGGTGGTAAAGTCCACCCCGTTTGACTCCAATATCCTCATGTTGTGCAGTCTGTCCCTGCAACGATCAATAAAGTCTTGGGGGTCCTCATGTCGCTCACCTCTAAAGATAGGAGGATGTAGCCTAGTCCTTTATCCAATAGCTTCTGCGGCTCACCGGCCGCAGCTGGTTTGGGATTGGGTATAGCTGCTGCAACTGGCTGAGCTCCACCCACGGGTAGTGCACCCGGGGTCTGATATACGATAGCTGCATATCCTGGAGCCTGAGAGGTAACGGCCTGTGCTCCCCCTCCCGCCTGAGATGTGGCTGGGTATGCTGGAAATAAACCAGCATGTGTCATAAAATCCATGAAGCGTAGCATACGGCCCATGACCTCCTGGAATCCTGGTGCGGACATGAAATCCACTGGGGCTGGCTCCGCTGCAGGCACCTTTCCCTGCTCCTCAATAACAGGATCCTCCACTTGATACACTGGTGGAACAATTGGAGCAACTCTAGGACGCCCTCATCCTCTACCACGAGGCTGAGCCCTCCCTCGGCCTCAGCCTCGACCTTTAGAAATAAGGGGAGAAGCTCCTCCACGGTCGGGTACATCTGCCGCACGTTCTCACCATCTATGAAAGAATAAGAGAAATATACTTAGCACAACATCAACTGACGATAAGAGATGGAGAAAAAGTAGTTTCCTAACACCCTATAGCCTCTCGAAAATACGTATGGACGTCTCCGCACCAATCCGCAAGACTCTATAAGTCCATCTCATGACTTGTGAGACCTACGTGAACCTATTGCTCTGATACCATGTTGTCACGACCCAATTTCTCCTATAGGCCATGATGGCGCCTAACGTTGCCACTAGGCAAGCCAACGGTGAACTAGCCATGTATTTATTCTTTTAATAATTTCAAAATAGTTGTTTTTTATTTATTAAGTATATGAGAAGTAGAAATTTTTATAAAGTAAAGCGTAAAAAAATAAAAGAACAAGTATGGTGAAATAAAAGCTCAAAAGCCATCAAGTGTCTACTAGCATGTTTCCAAGATCCAGTGTCACAAGTGTATGAGCAACTAGTAGAATATACAAAACATCTAAGCTACTATTTGAAATGAGATAGACAGAAAGTAAATACAAAAGAGAGAGATGGCGGGTGCTGCAGAACAGACTCAGAGAGAAACTCACCACTATGCCTCAAGATAACGGGGGTGCGCGCCTGAATGAACACCAAATGCACCTGCCTCAGATCCTTCACGATTAGTGCAGAAGTGTAGCGTGAGTACATAAACAACATATACGTAGTAAGTATCCAGCCTAACCTCGAAGAAGTAGTGAAGAAGGGTCGACATCGACACTTATTATGGGCCAACAATAAAAATACAGAAATTCTAAATAGGCATGGAATATGTGAATAATAATAATAACATAATAGCAAGCAGTGAATAAATGATTCTTTAACTGATAGTAATTCCCAAAAAAATCTCCAACTAACACATGTTATCTCCAAATGAATTGCGGGCCAAAAAATTAATAATAACCTCTCAAGTCATTAAAATAATATAAAGTGTATTCGGGCTCCTAGAATTAACACGCACAATTTATGACGAGGTCGTATGGCCCGATCTAGAATAATATGTACACTACCGAGGGTCGAGCGGGACAAACCATAGATGCATCTATTATACTATCGAGGCGTTCGGTCCGCTCCACAAGAAGAGAAAATACTCTATGAACATCCGATTTAAAAGTTATCACAAGACTTATACACAAGGAAGTGTAATTTCTATTAACAGGCAAATAACCCACCAAAACTCGAAGTAAGTGAAATTCGGCCTTTACGAATCCTTTATCAAGTTTCAATATATTTTAGGCACTAACATTAACAAGTAGAGTGCAAACAATACAAGCATTTGATGATTACCCGGACTTAAGCATGATTAGTAGTTACACACAGGCTCCCGTCACCTCGTGCACACGTAGCCCCCAAAATTAGAAGCAAATAGTATTTTAAAACACCTATGGGGTAAATTCCCTCTTATGAGGTTAGGCAAGAGACTTACCTCGTCTTAAAGCTCACTTTCCGGCACACGAATTCACTTGAAAGTCTCAACTTAGTGCCGAACAATCCGAAGCTAGCCAAATACTATATAAATTAATCAATATACACCCACACATTCATAATTTAGCTATTAGATTAATTACCCAATCCAAATTGGAAGATTCTTAAAATTCACCCCCGGCCCACGTGCCCGGATTCTGGATATTTTCGAAGATAAATGTTACCCATAACCTCACAAACTCAAATATATAATATTCAATCAATTCCATAATCATTTTCGTGGTTAAAGCCCATTTTTATCAAAACCTAGGTTTTTCAACTAAGCCCAACCTTACAAATTATGTGTTAAGAATCTACCCAAAAAACATGTATTAAACTCATCTTGTATAGAGATTATTTACCTCAAAGTGCTAGGTTAAAACCCCTATTCAAAGAGCTCTAAAATTGTCCAAGAAGTGAAATAAATGAACCAAACTATCCTAAGTCCGACATTAAATGAGCCTCGCTACCCCAACGATTATCGCTTCTGTAGATCCTGGGGCAAACCTGCGATGTCGCACCTGCAAAAAAATCCATCGCAGATGCAGTCCTAGCCCAGGCAGCCTCCCTTCACTTCTGCGGATGGGCTTTGGCTTCTGCGAACCCGCTTCTGTGGAAGGATTGTAGCATCTGCAACCCATGCCTGGTTGGCCTTGCTTCGCACATGCGGCCCCATCATCACAAAAGCGATCTCGCTTGTACGGAACTTCTCCGCTTATGTGGACCACTAGCCACTCACCCACACGAAGCTTCTTCGATCACATACTCGCTTCTGAGAGCTCGCACCTACGGCCAAAATCACACATGTGCGGATGCACCAGAACTGGAGCACTAACAGTCCCTCATGAAAAGTTTCTGAGTCTGATTCCAATCCGTTTAGCATCCGGGGCCCCCCGGACCCCATCCAATCACACTCACACATCCAACAACATAATACAGACTCGCTCACTCGATCGAAACACCAAAGAAACATCTAGAAATGTGAATCGAATGCCAAAATGCATGTATCAAATTATGAAACTCAAAAACTTCTAGAAACAGTTCCGCGCATCCGATCCTTATCAAATCACTTGTAACGATGCCAAATTTCGGGTGCAAGTCACAAATAACCATACAGAACTATACCCAGGCTTTGAACCCCCGACGGATCTCGATAACACTAAAACCTACTCCAAATCAAACTTAAAGAACTTGAAAAACCTTCAATGCACCAACATTCAATATTAAGCGCCGAAACGCTCCTGAGTCATCCGAAACCCAATACGAACATACGCCCAAGTCCAAAATAATCATACGAACCTACTGGGATCGTCAAATCCTGGTTTCAAGGTCATTAAATCAAAACGTTGACTCAAGTCAAACTTAACCATTTAAATCCAATATTAAGGACTTAAGTGTTCCGATTTCAACCTGAACCCTTCCAAACCCGAACTAACTGTCCCCGAAAGTCATAAAATAGTAAAAACACATATAGGGAGTCTTAATTAGGTGAACAGAGACCTAGAAAACAAAACAACTGATCGGGTCGTTACACTAGGTATGGTAGAGGATATAGAAGGAGAAGGAGCATATGTGGGTATGGGTTCTCTTGAACGCTTGTCATTTTTCTTCGATTTGGGCTTCAAGATTTTGGGTTTTTCTTCAACCTTGGTTTATGATTTAGCTTTAGGAGTGTTTGACAGGTTTTAGGCATGGTGATCAGATGAGAGACTCAAATAAGAGAAATAAAGGGTTAGTTCTTGATAATTGCTTTCGATTCTTGCTTAGGTTTGAGAGAAACAGTGAGGTTAGGAAAGCTGATCATAAGAGCCTTTTAAAGGCGTTACTCCTGACTCGACTGGAAGAGAGAAGGTGACCGAATTTGAGTTCTAATGGGACTTTTATAACGGTTACTTTGACTGTAAGGTTAGCAGGAGTAATTGATCTCTAATTGCACAAGGATTCCCCCTTACTCTTTGACTAGAAGAAGATTAGAAGTGACACCAACAGAATTAAAAGTCTAAGTGTATAGAAGTAATTTTAGAATATAAAGTCCAAGTGACTTAAGACAGTATGGCACATACCTGAATCAAAGAACCAACTCCTTAGCAACTCCTTATTTGTTTCTGCAATAAAGCTTCAACACTTCATATTAGTATCATGCAACACAGTTATCAACCACATTTTCTAAGCAAGCGTGTGAGCTAAATACAAGCACAAAGCTAAATCAAACACATTGTACTTAATTAACTACATCTTATTATGCTTTTTCTAACCAACCACCGGGAGTCAACTTAGTGGCAGGAGTTGATTAGACCTAGTTCTACTTTATTCCTTTCAAAGTGATCCCTACTCAGAGCTTTACTAAACATATCAACAATTTGATCTTCAATTTTACAGAAGTTCATTGAGATATTCGCCTTTTCAACATTGTCTCTAAGAAACTGATGTCTAATGTCAATGTGCTTGGTTCTCTTGTGTTGGCATGGAAGTTTAGCAATGTTTATGGCACTGGTGTTATCACAGAAAATGGGAACATAATCAACAAATATACCATAGTCCCTTAGTTGTTGTCTTATCCATAGTAACTAAGCACAACAGGATGTTGCTGCCACATATTTAGCCTCAACTGTAGATAAGGCCACAGAGTTTTGCTTCTCGGTTCCCCAAGACACCAAGACAAGAACCTAGAAAATGAGTTGTTCCTGAAGTGCTTTTCCTGTCAACATGAAAATATGGATATTCAGCATCAGCATAACCAACTATATCAAAGTTGTACCCTCTGGGATACCATAGACAGAGGTCGGGGGTCCCCTTAAGATATCTTAGAATTATTTTGACAACCTTCAGGTGAGATTCCTTGGGATTTGCCTACTTGCTGTGAGGTACAACAGTAACCCAATCATTCCTCTATATAGCTTCTATTCAACATTTTTCCCAACTCCATGTTAAATTTCCTCAGTAACTCTTTGATATTTTTTTCTACTAAGTATCATGGTTCCAGTAGGTGTTTGCTTGATTTGCAGCTCCAGAAAGAAGTTCTATTCACCCATCATGCTCATTTCGAACTCATTTCCCATCATGTCACGACCCAATTCTATGATAGTCTGTGATGGCGCCCAGCGCCGCCGTTAGGCAAGCCAATAGTGAACTAACCACGTGATTTATCTTTTTCATAAATTTCCAAGTAATTTAAGCCTTCCTTAATTTTAAAATATTTAAGAAATAACAGATTTAAAATAAATAAAGCGAAAGCATCTAAATGAATTCATAACCATAGGAATGAACCAAAAACCACAAGTCTACTAATTTGTGCCAAGACCTAGTGTCACAATTCTATGAGCATCTAGAGAATATACAAAAGAATACTAGTCTACTGTGTGAAGAGAAATAGACAGAAAATTCAACAAAAGGAAAGAGTATGGCTGCTGCAGAACGGGCTCAGAATGGAAGCGCACTGTAAAGTCTCGGTAATCAGGGATGCGCGTCGGACTAATAACTAGATGAACCTTCCTCAGATACTGCACATTTAGTGCAGAAGTGTAGCGTGAGTACATAAACAACATATACCCAGCAAGTATATAGTCTAACCTCGAAGTAGTGACGAGGGGTCGACTTCGACACTTACTATGGGCCAACAATATAATTTACTGTGAAATTCTAATTAAACATGATGTATATAAAAGACAATAGAACTAGGAGCATGAAATAATTAAACAATACTTTCATCGTCAGTATAAACCAAATCTTTTCCCTAAATTTAAATAATTAACCTCTCAAGTCAATGAAATAATATCAAACATAATAGGGCTTCAGTATTATCATGCACGAATTATGCCGAGGACGTATGGCCCGATCAAAATATACATAAACATAAACTGTGTGCACTGCCAAGGGTTGAACGACACGAACCATATGTGCATCTATTAACCTGCCGAGGTGAACAAACCGCTCCCATGAGAGTAGTGGAAATTTACCCCGCTCGCGGAATATACTTGCGACTCACTTGAACATAGATTTTCTCAAGTTAACATGATATCCCTCAATTCTTTCCAAAACAAGAAACTTTTAACATTCCGAAATCCTCAATCTCAACACTATTCAAGGAAATTAGTAAGCAAAATTTGAATAACGGGGTCAACAAAGCATGGTGTAAATCTAAAACTACTCGGACATAAGCATGAATAGTAGCTACGTACGGATTCTTGTCACCTCGTGCGTACATAACCAATTCCCGACTTTTAAAACTTCACTGTCCAGGCGACCCCTCTTCGTGAACATGGCACATCCCTCGCGTTCGTGAATCTCAACATCCTCACGCCCAGAAATGTCTCATCGCGTTCGTGACCCTCTTCTCGAGTTCGCGAAGGTTAGGTGCCCTAACACCTCGCGTTCGCGTTCCCTTCTACGCATTCGCGTAGGCCAAATGGCCTTAGGCTCATCTCCCATTTCTTCTTTGTGTTCGCGTCTCCTTGGCCGCGTTCGCGAAGGCTTGCCTAGCTCCTGTCTCGCATTCGCGTTCACTTGCTCGTGTTCGCAAAACCCAACCCAGAAACCCCACAATTTCCTCTACGCGAAAACGGGACTTCCTTCGTGTTCGCGAAGAAGGACACCAGACACCAGCAACAGCAGTCCAAAACAGCTGGAAATGATCCGAAACCATCCCCAAACGCACTCGAGGCCCCCGGGACCACGTCCAATCACACAAACCAGCCCCATAACATAACACGGACCTACCTCAAATCGCATCAAACAACATCAAAATCATGAATCGCACCCTAATTCGAACTTTATGAACTTTAGAACTTCAAACTTCTACATTTGATGTTGAAACCTATCAAATAACGTCTGATTGACCTCAAATTTTGCACACACGTCACATTCGACATTAGGTACCTACTTCCACCTCCGGAACTAGAATTCGACCCCGATATCAAAAAGTACACTCCCGGTCAAACTTCTCAAAAGCCTTCAAATTTCTAACTTCCGCCAAATGACCTCGAAATGACCTACGGACCTCCAAATCCACTTCCGGATGCGCTCCCTATACCAGAATCACCATAAGGAGCTATTCCAAGACTCAGAATCCCAAATGGACATCGTACCATTGAAATGCACCTCGACCCAAATTTATAAAATTCTTCAAAAATGCCAACTTCCACAATAGGCGCTGAAACGCTCCCGGGTCATCAGAACCCGATCCGAACACACGCCCAAGTCCAAAATCATCATAGAACCTATCGGAACCTTCAAATATCAATTCTGGGGTTGTTTACTCAAAATCACACTTTAGTCAATTTCACCAACTTAAGGCTTCCGAAATAAGAATTTTCTTTCCAACTCCACTCCGAACTTCTCGAATTTCAATTCCGACCACGCTTACAAGTCATAATACCTGAAGTAAAACTGTCCAATGCCTCAAACCGCCGAACGATGCACTAGAGCTCAAAATGACCGATGGTGTTGTTACACCCCTCCTGCATCAATACACATCTCAAGCCAACGCGCGAAGCTCGCAATACACAGTATACATCCCCGAATCGAAAGCCAACACTAGGACCGGTGATGTAGCCAAAGTTGTCTTGAGCTTATGGAAGCTTGCCTCACAATCATCGGACCAATGAAATGGAGTACCCTTCTGGGTCAATCTAGTCAAAGGTGTTGCAATAGATGAGAAGCCCTCCACAAACCGGCGATAATAGCCTGCCAACCCCCAAGAAGCTCATGATCTCAGTCGACGTAGTAGGACAAGGCTAACTCTTAACTGCCTCAATCTTCTTAGGATCCACCTTAATACCCTCGCCTGATACAACATACCCCAGGAATGCTACAAAATCTAACGAAAACACAAACTTGTAGAACTTAGCATATAGCTTCTATTCCTGCAAGGTTTGAAGTACCACTCTCAAATGCTGCTCGTGCTCCTCCATGCTATGAGAGTAGATCAAAATGTCATCAAATGAAGGCAATGACAAACGAATCAAAATGGGGCCTGAACACTCTGTTCATCAAATCCATATATGTCGTTGGGGCGTTAGTAAAGCTGAAGGACATCACTAGAAACTTATAATGGCCATATCTAGTACGAAAAGTAGTCTTCGGAATATCCAAGTCCCAAATCTTCTACTGATGGTAGCCCGATCTCAAGTAGATCTTAGAGAACACCCTAGCACTTTGCAACTGATCAAGCAAATCATCAATACGCGGTAACGGGTACTTATTCTTAATGGTAACTTTGTTCAACTGGAGGTAATCAATGCATATCCGCATAGTCCCATCTTTATTCATCACAAATAACACTAGTGCACCCCAAGGTGATTCACTCGGCCTGACGAACCCCTTTTCTAGCAACTCCTCAAGTTGTTCCTTCAACTCCTATAACTCCTTCGGAGCCATACCGTATGGTGGGATTGATATAGGTTGGGTACCTGGAGCCAAGTCAATGCAGAAATTGATATCACGGTCTGGTGGCATGCCTGGAAGATTAGAAGGAAACAAATCAGAGAACTCTCGGACTACTGGTACCGAACCAATCACCGGAGTCTCTGTGGTAGTATCCCCAAATAAACTAGATAAGCCAAATATCCCTTCTCAACCATTTTTTGAGCCTTTATAAAAGAGATGATCCGACTAGGTGTGCCGACAGATGAACCTTTCCACTATAATCTAGGCAGATCTAGCATCGCCAAGGTAACAGTCTTGGCATGGCAATCAAGGATGGCGTGATATGGAGATAATGGTCTATGCTTAGGATAACCTCAAAATCAGTTATATCGAGCAGTAGAAGATCTGCTCTAGTCTCATAGCCACCGAATATAACAATGCAGGACCGCTAGACCCAATCCACGACAACAAAATCGCCCACTAGACTGGACATATAAACAGGAGTACCCAAGGACTCACGAGGAATATCCAGGAAACGAGCAAAAAGAGATGACACATATGAATAAGTGGACCATGGATAAAATAATACCAAAGCATCCCTACCGCAGATAGAAATAATACATGTGATCATGAAATTTGAGGCCACTACATATGGTCTGGCCGGGAAAACGTAGAATCTAGCTGGAGCGCCACCTGGCTGGCCTCCACCTCTAGGACATCCCCTACCCACCAGCCCTCCGCCTATAGGCGGCCGGATGGTTGGTGCGGCTACTGGTGCTGTAACCATGGCCTGCTAGTTCTGCTGCACTACTTTGCCCCGAAGTCTGGGACAAAATCTTTTCATGTGACTAGGATTCCCGCACTCATAACAACCCCTCGGAGCAGTGGACTACTGCCCTAAAGTTTGACCCTGATGGCCTGAATACCCACTAGAAGAACCCTGAATAGTTGGTGGGCGGTATGAACTCTCTCGCATGGCACTAAAATAGGAACTGGAAGAACCCTGAGGGCTTGATTACCCACTGGATGAACCCTGTATATTTGGTTAGCGATAAGAACTCTCTGTCATAGCAAAATAGGGTCACGCTGGAGCAACCCGAGGAGGTGGTGATGCTGGATATGTGGGCCTGCTTGGCTAACCCCCCACCCCAACTGACCTCTGCCCCCAGCCGGGGCATCTCTAAACTCTCTAGAAAAACAGAATTTCTTGTCCCATTGCATCTGCTCTCTACCTCGCTGATAGTAACCCTCAATCCTCCAATCTATCTCCACAACCAGCTGATAAGAAGTACCCATCTCAACCTCTCAGGTCATAGTGGCCTGAATACTAGAGTGCAATCCTGCAACAAACCTCTGTACCCTCTCAGCATCAACAGGAAGTATCATAAGTGCATGGCGAGACAACTCAGAGAATCTCGCCTTGTAGTCGGTCACTGACATCTGACCCTGCTGGAGCTGCTCAAGCTGACACCGCAACTCTTCCCTATAGGAGGGTGGAATATACCTATCAAATAAAAGGCGTGTAAACTAATCCCAATTCATGGGACTCTAATATACTCATGTTATCACCACCTACGAGACCTGCCCTCCAGCTGGAAAGTAGTGAAATCCACCCCATGTGACTCTAATATACTCATGTTGTGTAGTCTGTCCCTCCACCTAAGTCCTGGGGATCCTCATGTTGCTCACCCCCAAAGACAGGAGGGTGAAGCCTGGTCTATATATCCAATAGCTTTTGTGGCTCATCGATCGCAATTGGCCTAGGCTCAGGTACAGCTGCTGCAACTGGCTGGGCTCCGCACACGGGTAGTGTACTCGGGGTTTGATATACAGAAACTACATGCTCAGGAGCCTGAGCATTAGGGGTCTGTGCTCCCCTTCCCGCCTGAGATGTGGCTAGGTCTTTAAGAAAGCCTGGGTAATAGAATCCATGAACCGTAGCATATGGCCCATAACCTACTGAAAGTCCGCTGCTGACATGAAATCAACCGGGGCTAGCTCTACTGCGGGCACCTCGCCCTACTCCTCGATAATGGGATCCTCTACTGGGTCCGCTGGTGGTATAACTGGGGCAGCTCTGGGACGTCCTCATCCCCTACCTTGGGCTGGTGCTCTCCCCTGGCCTCTGCCTCGACCTCTAGCAATAGGGGGAGCAGCCCTTCCCGGGTCTGGAACATCTAACATGCGCGTTCTCACCATCTGTGAGAGAACAAAAGAAAGAAATTTAGTACACCATCAACTGCACGATAGGATATGAATAAAGAGTAGTTTCCTAACACCCTATAGCCTCTCGAAGATAAGTACGGACGTCTCCACACTGATCCGCCAAACTCTATTAGGCCTGCTCATAACTTGTGAGACCTACGTAAACCTAGTGCTCTAATACCATGTTGTCATGACCCAATTCTATGATAGGTCGTGATGGCGCCCAGCATTGCCGCTAGGCAAGCCAACTCTTAACTAACCATGTGTTTTCTCTTTTTAATAAATTTCCAAGTAATTTAAGACTTCTTTAATTTTAATAGATTTAAGAAAAAAATAGATTTAAAATAAATAAAAGCGAAAGCATCTGAATGAATTCATATTCATAGGAATAAACCAAAAACCACAAGTCTAATAATGTATGCCAAGACTTGGTGTCACAATTGTATGAGCATCTAGTAGAATATACAAAAGAATACTAGTCTGCTATCTGAAGAGAAATAGATAGAAAATACAACAAAAGGAAAGACTCCGGCTACTGCAGAACGGGCTCAAAAGGGCAGCTCACCACGAAGTCTCGATAATCATGGATGCGCGCCGGATTGATATCCAGATGCACCTGCCTCAGATCCGCACATTCAGTGCAGAAGTGTAGCGTAAGTACATAAACAACATGCACCAGTAAGTATCTAGTCTAACCTCGAAGAAGTAGTGACGAGGGGTCGAGTTCGACACTTACTATTGGCCAACAATATAATTTACTGTGAAATTCTAATTAAACATGAAGTATATAAATTACAATAGAACTTGGAGCATGAAATAATTAAACAATACTTTCATCGTTAGTATAAACCAAATATTTTCCCTCAATTTAAATAATTAACCTTTCAAGTCAATTAAACAATATCAAATATAACAGGGCTTCAGTATTATCACACACGAATTATGCCGAGGACGTACGGCCCGATCCAAATATACATAAACATAAATTGTGCCACTACCGAGGGTCGAATGGCATGAACCATAGATGCATATATTAACCTACCGGGGCGAAACCCGCTCCCATAAGAGTAGTGGAAATTTACCCCACTCGCTGAATACACTTGCGACGCGGTTGAACATAGATTTTCTCCAGTAAACATAATATCCCTCAATTCTTTCGAAAACAAGAAAATTTAACTAGAAACTTTTAACATTTCGAAATCCTCAATCTCAACTCTATTCAAGGAAATTAATAAGCATAATTTGAATAACGGGGTCAACAAAGCATAGTGTAAACCTAAAACAACCCGGACATAAGCATGAATAGTAGCTACTCGCGAACTCTCATTACCTCGTGCGTACGTAGCCGAAGCACATATAAATTAAGTTCACCTATGGGGTTAATTCCCTCTTAAAAGGTTAGAACAGAGACTTACCTTGTCTCAAGCCTACTTTCCGATCCAAGATTTGTGTTCAAACCCTCAATTGGTGCGAAACGACTCGAAACTAGTCAAATGTTATATGAAATAGTCAATATAGGCTCAAAAGTTTGTATTCTAACTATTAAAGTGATTACCCAATCCCAATTGAAGAATTCCCAAAATTCACCCCCGAGCCCATGTTTCGAATTCCGGAAATTTCAAATAAAATTGTTACCCATAACCTCATGAGGCAAATATATGATTTTCACCAAATTCCATAACCATTTTCGTGGTCAAATCCCATTTTTATCCAAAACCTAGGTTTTTCGTCTAAACCCTTGATTTCACCAATTTTTACATGTTAATCTACCCCTAATCTATTTATTTAACTCATGTTGTGTAAAAATTACTTACCTCAAAGTACTAGCTGAAAACCCTCTTCCAAGAGCTCCAAAAATCGCCCAAGAGATGAAAGAAATAAGCTAAATGGCCTAAGTCCCGCATTTAATAAGGTTGTGCACAGGTCTCAGATGTCGCATTTGCGACATCTGGTTCGCAAATGCGACAAAAACATCGAAAATGTGAGTTGGACTCCGACTGCCAAGGTCGCAAATGCGATCAAGGATTCGCAAATGCGAACCTTGTCAAGCTCGCAAATGCGATTGATTTCTTGCAAATGTGAGCTATGCCCAGATCAGGCTTCTTCACAAATGCGAAGCGTTTCTCGCAAATACGAGGTTCACAAATACGAACTTTTTCTTGAATTTGTGACACCTGCAGCACCAACAAAGAAGCACCAGAAAAATTTAAGCTTTATCCTTCCGAACATTGTCTGAAACTCACCCGAACCCTCGGGGCTCCACACCCAACATCCACAGAAGTCTAAAAACATCATACGGACTTGCTCGCATGATCGAAACACCAAATTAACATCAAAATCCACGAATCAGACGCCAAAATGCATGGATTAACTCATGAACTCAAAAATTTCTTAAATACTTCCGCGCATCCGATTCGTATCATATCAACTCCAAACGACGCCAAATATTGCGTACAAGTCTTAAATGACATTACAGAACAATTCTCAGTCTCTAAATGACCTCTATAACACAAAAACCTATTCCAAACCAAATTTAAAGAACTTCAAAAACCATCAAAGAGCCAACTTTCACGATTAGGTGCTGAAACGCTCCCGATTCCAAAACCCGATCCGAACATATGTCCAAGTTCGAATCATCATACGAACCTATCGGAACACTCAAATCCCCATTCCGAGGTTGTTTACTCAAAACGTTGACCGAAGTCAAACTTAGCCTTTTAAGGCCAACTTAAGGAACCAAGCGTTCCGATTTCAACCTGAAACCTTCCAAATCTCGAACTAACCATCCCCACAAGTCATAAAATAGTAAAAGCACATAAGGGGAGTCTTATTCAGGGGAATTGGGTTGTAAAAAGCAAAATGACTGGTCGGGTCGTTACACATCATCTCAGCAAATCCCTTGCACATTGCTTCATTGGTGGCCCTAAATATAATATCATCCATATACACTTGCACAATTAGAATATTCTTCCCTTTGCTCCTCAGAAATAAAGTGTTGTCCATATTTCTTCTTACAATGTTGTTGTCTAAGAGGAATTTTGAGAGCCTTCCATACCAAGTTCTAGGAGCTTGTTTCAGACCATAAAGAGCTTAATCTAGTTTGAACACATAGTCAGTATAATCTTCACTTTCAAATCCAGGAGGTTGTTTGAAAAAAACTTCCTCTTCAGGTACGCATTCAAAAAGGCACTCTTTACATCCATCTGGTATAAGTGAGTTCCATGTGGGTAGCAAATTCTATCAACATTGTTATAGCCTCCATTCTAGCTACAGGTGAAAATGTCTCATAGTCAATGCCCTCCTCTTGATTGTATCCCTGAACCACCAGTTTGGCCTTATTCTTTGTGATATTTCCTTGTCCATCCAACTTGTTTCTGAACACCCATTTGGTACCTATGACAATTATATTCTTGGGTTTTTGTACCAGGTGCCAGACATTGCTTCTCTCAAACTGATTTAGCTCCTCTTGCATGGCTATGATCCAGTCTGGATCCTTTAGAGCTTCTTTTATTGTCTTAGGTTCAACCTGTGAGAGAAATGTAGTTAGTGCACATAGATTTCTTAGAGAAGACCTAGTTTGCCTGCATTTGGATCAGAGATGATATTCTCAAGAGGGTGTAAGCTTTGATGCTTCCATGGTCTGACTTGTATACCCATAGAAGATTCTCTTGAAGAGTGATCCAAAGGAGTAGGTTCAGTAGGTGTGGCTTTATTTGTCTGGTCAGCAGTTAGAGTAGTTTGTTCTTCTTCTTGTTCCTTATGATCACTGTCAATATCCTTGTGGTTTTCATATCCGTCTTCATCAGATTCTTTTGCATCTCCTTCACCAGTGAATCCTATGTCATAATCTTCATCCTGCAAACTTTTCTCAGCTAAATTGTTAGATTCATCAAAAATAACATGAATGTTTTCTTCCACACACATAGTTCTTTTATTAAAAACCTTATAGGCCTTACTATGTGGAGAGTAACCCAAGAAAATTTCGCCATCACTTCTGTCATCAAACTCACCCAGAGCTTCTTTCCTATTATCATGCACAAAACATTTGTACCCAAAGGCTTTCAGGTGAATGATGTTGGATTTTCTTCCTCAAAGTAACTCATAGGGAGTTTTCTCAAGAATGGGTCTGACCATGCATCTATTTAGCAGATAGCAAGCAATATTGATTGCCTCAGCCCAAAAATTCTTAAGTAGTCCACTGGCAATCAACATGGTCCTCCCGTGTCTTCTAAGGATCTATTCATTCTTTCTACAACTCCATATTGTTGTGGAGTTCTAGATGCAAAAAAATTATGGCAATGCCATGTGAGCCACATATCTCTAGGAATTTTGAATTTTTAAATTCAGTTCCGTGGTCAGTTCTTTAAAACATTAACAAATACACGGAAAACATCAAAGGTTTCATCTTTGGATCCCAAAAACAAAGTCCAGGTATACCTGGAGAAGTCATCAACATTCACAAACACATACCTCTTACCTCTTATGCTCATTATTCTCATTGGTCCATATAGATCCATGTGAAGGAGTTCCAAAGGTTCATAAGTACTTACAAACTTCTTAGATTTAAAGGATGACCTAACATGTTTCCCCTCTAACACAGGCATCATATATATTGTCGGAGGTGAACTCAACTTTAGGTAGCCTAAGGACCAAGTCCTTTGCTGCCAACTTGTTGAGTTGAGAGAGACTGGCATGTCCCAGTCTTCTATCCTATAGTAGTGGATCATCTTACACTACACTCAAGCATGTGTGCTCACTCTGGGGAAGTGACATAATCGATATCTGGTAGATATTGCTATGACTCTTTCCCTTTAGAACAATTTCATCAATATCAACCTTAGTGACAATGCAGATTTTGGAATTGAATTTTACCTCATTTCCTTTGTCGCACATTTGAGAGATGCTAAGAAGATTATGTTTAAGACATACCACATAATACACATCTTCTATAGAATGAGAGAGCGACTTGAAAACCTTGTCCAAATGACACACTCCCTCCTTGGAAGGTTGTCAATGAGAGAAAAATTTTCTTTTCTCCAGTCATATGTCTTGAGCATCCACTATCTAGATACCAGTCCTGATTGTTTCCTCTTACCTTAGCTTGCACCAAAATTCATAAGTTAGTTTTGGGAACCCAAACTAGCTTGGGTCCCTTTTTGTCTGAAAATGGATGAATCAAATCCCTTCTGGCCCAGAAGGGGAGAGGATTAGAAGCTATTTTCTTGTTAACCTTGATCCACTTAGTATGGACATGAGGATTAACCTTTGTCTCCTCTTCCTTCTTCACATTTTTAGCAATAGCAAAGGTGTTTCTAAACTGAGCATGAATTAAGGTAGGACAAGTGTCTCTAAAGTATTCTACTCTTCCAAAATGAGTGCACATGTTATTATTAGAAATGCATACATACTTTGGGTCGAACTTAGGGACAGGTTTTCTGTACCCAATTCAATATTTGTTAGGGCTACAATTTTCATTCAACTAATTCAAGGCATCAGAATATCTATGCAATTTGCTTGGTCTAGAGAGTTCATAATTAGGCCTTTCTAGGTTTTCATGTAGGACTTTATTTCTACATTCATCATTATAAAGATTATCATTAGAAATTTTTAGTTTCTTTTCAAGTATATACTGCAGATCACTCATTTTTCCTTTGCCATGTGTATTAGGAGACTTCTCATTCTCAGAAGTAAGTTCAAGAACCTGGTTCTTAAGGTATTTGACTTGTTTCCCTAAACTAGATTTTTCATATTCAAGCTCTTCGATGTCAAGTTTGACACAAGAAAGGTTGTTGATTAACTGATAATTCCCATTACTCATTTTATCCATTTCATTCATTAAGGTCACAATTAGGGTCATCAGCTTCTTTTTGGACATAGGATGAATATTTTCTTTCAAGTTAGATATACTTATTTTCTGGTTATTATGGGGTTGCATCAGGGGTCGGCACTCAGCCCGTTTTTGTTTGCTCTGGTGATGGACGTACTGACGCGCCACCTCCAAGGGGAAGTGCCGCGGTTTATGCTATTTGCATATGATAATGTATTAATTGAGGAGATGCGAGATGGTGTGAATGTGCAATTCAAGGTTTGGAGGTAGACCCTGGAATCTAAAGGTTTCAAGTTGAGAAGGACCAAGAAAGAATACTTGGAGTGTAAGTTCAATGGCGAGACTCGAGGAGGGGTAGGGGTTGAGGCTGGACTCACGGATCATCCCTAGGAGATGGAGTTTTAAGTACCTTGGTTCTATTATTTAGGGGGTTGGGGAGATTGATAAAGATGTCGCACATCACATTGAGGTGGGATGGATGAAATGGAGACTCGCTTCCGGTGTTTTGTGTGACAAGAAGGTGACACCGAAACTTAAGGGTAAGTTCTATAGAGTGGTGGCCGGACCAATTATGTTATGTGGGGCTAAGTGTTGGCCAGTCAAGATCGCACATGTCCAGAAGATATAGGTAGCAGAGATGAGGATGTTGAGATGGATGCGCGGGCACACCAGGTTAGATAGGATCAGAAATGAGGTTATTCGCGACTAGGTGGGTGTGGCCCCTATTGAGGACAAGATGTGGGAAGTGCGGCTTAGGTGGTTTGGTCATGTGATGAGGAGGAGCACAGACGCCCCGGTGAGGAGGTGTGAAAGGTTGACATTGGAGGGCCTACGGAGAGGTAGAGATAGGCCAAAGAAGAGGTGGGAGAGGTGATTAGGCAAGACATGGAGCAGCTTCAGCTGGCTGAGGACATAACCTTTGATAGGAAGGTATGGAGGTCGAGGATTAGTGTTGACCTATGTCACTGCATTGTTTTGAAGATTGACAAATGGCTGACTAGTTGAACCAGGTCCATCAGAGCACACATCTTGAACTGAATAGCTGGCACATGAACCATATATGCATAGGAGATATTTGTGAATGTGAAATATCAATGAACCAAGAGATTGCCTCCTAATGCGAAAAGGTTTCAAACTGATGAGAAGATTGAAGACAAACTTAGCAAAGAAATTAACAAAAGAAAGGAAGTTGAGTTTGATACGAATTTGTTCACCCAGGTAGAGTTGGACTAGAATTGGACGACAAGCTCAACAACTAACTCGTTAAATACTCGATGTATCTCTGCTGGAATTCTGAAAGCAAAGTTCCCAAAGTTATTNCTTTCATAGAAGCAATTGTAATAGGTACGCATTGTTCAAGTTAGAGTTAACTTGAAGCTTGTAGAAATTAGCTAGGGGCTAGTTACTACAAAGGGATTAGAGTTAGTCCTAGGATTACAAAATAGTTTATTTTGTAAGTCCGTTTGGCTCAGAGGTTTTAGTGAAGTGTTTGAGAAAATCCTACTAAGGAGTAGCTCGTGGTTTTTTCACCTTTTGATCCAGGTGTTTTCCACGTAAAAATCTCTGTGTTTTTACTTTACTGCTTTTAATATTCCGCAACAGTAGAAGTAAGTACATCAAGAAGAACTAGGTTCTTCCAGTTAGACAGCACTCGAAAAATTGGGTACCTTACAATTAACTTATATAATTTTGTGGTATTGATGTCTAAAACATCAATTGGTATCAGAGCAGGTTATCCTTGAACTGCTAACACCTTGGAGAAGATCAAGATGAGTGCACCACCTGGAAATTGGGAAGGTCAATCAACTGCAAGGCCACCACTCTTCAATGGCCAGTATTACTCTTGGTGGAAAAACCGGATGAAGGACCACCTGATTGGAGAAGACTATGAACTCTGGGACATAGTCATTGATGGTCCTCCAGCCACCATGAAGAAGACTGCTGAAGGTGTAGATATACCAAAGACTAGAGTTGATTAGACTGCTGAGGATCTGAAGAAATGGGAGAAGAATGCAAAGGCCAAAAAATTGGCCAGTGTGTGGACTAGGTCCAAACGAGTACATCAGAATCCAAAGTTGCACCACTGCCAAAGAGATCTGGGATACCTTGCAAGTATCCCATGAAGGAACACCTCAGGTAAAAAGGTCAAGAGGTACTCTACTATACTCTCAGTATGAAAACTTCACTATGAAAGAAGGAGAGACTATCCAAGAGATGTACACAAGGTTCACAACCTTGACTAATGAACT
>ML379979.1:0-74748 GCA_005239525.1 Nicotiana knightiana | reverse complement strand
TGGGATACCTTGCAAGTAGCCCATGAAGGAACACCTCAGGTAAAAAGGTCAAGAGGTACTCTACTATACTCTCAGTATGAAAACTTCACTATGAAAGAAGGAGAGACTATCCAAGAGATGTACACAAGGTTCACAACCTTGACTAATGAACTGAAGTCTCTTGGAAGAGTCATTCTTGAAGAGGACAGGGTTGAGAAGATCCTAACAAGGGTCTTGCCTATTTCTTGGGAAAGCAAAATCACTGCTATCCAGGAATCCAAAAATATGGCAACCCTGAGATTAGATGAGTTGATTGGAAACCTCACTGCCTATGAACTGAGAAGGCAGACAATGAAGATGGATGGTAAGAAGGAGAGGAGTCTAGCACTAAGAATCACTGAGGGAGTAGATCTGGAGGATGATGAGATGGCCATGATCACCAAAGAATTCATAAACTTTCTCATGAGGAAGAAGGGTATCTCTAGAGGAGGAAACTACAACAAAGGTAAGTATCTCCCGTCTCAGGCGCTCATGGAAATTGGAGAATCTGATGAGGAATCACATGAAAAACCAGAGGTAAGTATCTCCCGTCTTAAAAACAAAGTAAAGTTCCTATCTAAGGAAAAACTCTCTGAGTTGCTACTTGATTTCATAGATGATTCTGAGGAAACAACCAAAGAGAAGGATCAATTATCTAAAGAATGTGTAATTCTAAAAGCAAAGTGCATGAACCTAGAAATCAAAGTCAGTGAATCTGAAAAGAAAAATACTAACTTGTTGAACCAGGTCCATCCACTTGAAACTGAGATTCTAGAACTAAAATCTGAAAAGTTAAAGCTAAAGCTAGGATCCAGTAAAAAGGTTGTTGATTATTCTCATATCATGTTAGAAGAAAACGTGGGAAAACTAAAAGATAAGATGTATGCCAAGGATGAATAGATAAGAACTCTTAATGAAGAACTTGGCAAAGTCAAACATGAATTAGGTCGAACTTGTAAATGGAATAAATCCTCTTATGCCTTGATATGGCTTCAAGAGAATCATAGTAGCAACAGGAGAGGGATTGGCTTTTGAAGTCAATTGCTCAAGTGGGATCCCAAAAGCAAGTATCTCACTCTCCCTGAGAATAAAATCTGAACCATTGTGGTAAGACTGGGCACTACAAATATGATGTACTGCAAAAGAGCAGGCCAGTCGAAGAAATGAGAGGTTTGTAAAAAGGAAAAACTGGCTACCAAATTGGGCCAGGAAAATTTTGATTAATCCATTCTCTCATAGAAAGGGACCCAAACTAGTTTGGGTTCTTAAGACTAACCCCTGATTCTTTTGTAGGTTCAAGTGAGAGGAGGCAGTCAAATTTGGTATTTGGATAGTGGTTGCTCAAAGCATATGACTGGGAACATGGAACAGTTCCTTTCACTTGAAAGTCTCAAAAGAGGAAATGTCTCCTTTGGAAACGGAAAGAAAGGTGAAATAATTGGGGTGAAATCATTAAGGAAATGTGCCTTTCTCAATGGCTATCTGAAGGAAGATGTATTTGTCAAGCAGCCTCTAGGTTTTGAAAGCAAGGAGTCACCTGACCATGTTTACAAACTCGACAAGGCTCTATATGGTCTCAAACAAGCACCAAGAGCATGGTACGAACGATTATCAAAATTTCTGCTAGAACATGGGTACAAACGAGGCAAAATTGACATTACCTTGTTCTTAAGGGAAAAGGGTAAGGATCTCCTAGTTGTGCAAATATATGTGGATGATATTATATTTGGGGAGACTTCTGAAAAATTGAGCAAGGAATTTGCTATGCTAATGGGAAGTGAGTTTGAGATGAGTATGATGGGTGAGCTAAACTTTTTCTTAGGCTTGCAAACTAAGCAAAACCCAAGTGGAACAACGATCCACCAACAAACGTATGTGAAAGAATTGCTCAAAAAGTTTAAAATGGAAGACTCAAAAGAAATAGACACTCCCATAGCCACAGCTACAAAATTGGATGTGGATGAACCTGGTTCATTTGTTGATCAGAAGCTATACAGNATATTTGGGGCGACTTCTGAAAAATTGAGCAAGGAATTTGCTATGCTAATGGGAAGTGAGTTTGAGATGAGTATGATGGGTGAGCTAAACTTTTTCTTAGGCTTGCAAACTAAGCAAAACCCAAGTGGAACAACGATCCACCAACAAACGTATGTGAAAGAATTGCTCAAAAAGTTTAAAATGGAAGACTCAAAAGAAATAGACACTCCCATAGCCACAGCTACAAAATTGGATGTGGATGAACCTGGTTCATTTGTTGATCAGAAGCTATACAGAGGGATGATTGGGTCTCTATTATATCTCACTGCCAGCAGACCTAATATTGCGTTTAGCGTGGGACTGTGTGCTAGGTTTCAGGCAAATCCAAAGGAGTCCCACCTCACTGCAGTAAAGAGAATTTTGAGATATTTGAAAGGCACCACTGATTTGTGCCTTTGGTATCCTAAAGGTAGTAATTTCGACCTTGTACGATATGCTGATGCTGATTATGCAGGATTCCTGGATGACAGAAAAGTACTTCTGGTATGGCTCACTTTCTGGATTCATGCCTTGTGTCTTGGGCTACCAAGAAACAAAATTCAGTAGCCTTGTCTACTGCTGAGGCTGAATATGTGGTTGCAGCCTCCTGCTGTGCTCTGTTGCTGTGGATCAAGCAACAACTCAGAGACTTTGGTATAGATGTGGTATGCATTACTATTTTTATTGACAACACTAGTGCAATTAGTATGATGAAGAACCCGATTCATCATAAGAGAATAAGCACATAGATGTTAGGCACCACTTCCTGAGGGATAACTATGAAAAGGGAATGATCTCAATTGAATTTTGTGCTACTGATCAATAAATTGCAGATATCTTTACTAAAGCACTGAGTAGGGAGCATTTTGAGAGAAACATGCTTGAATTAGGGATGATTAATATCACCTAATTGGAAAAAAACAATTTTTTTTTTGGCTAGAAACACTAACATAGATAATCAACCAATATAATCATTGCTCAACATCATGATTTTACTGTAATACTCTCTTGCCATGTACTAATATGATTTTTTGGTTGCTAATGATGTTTATCTATCTTTGTAAATGGAGGTAAATTAAGGACTCCAACATGATGAACTTAGTTCATCTCTGCTGGTTCATCTGACTGACAAGGTACGTGCTCATCTCAATACAATTATTGAACTAATTACAGTTATACATGAGCAGTATTCTTTCCATAATTGGTTCAAATTCAAATACTTCGTACTTACTCAAATTGAACCAGTTTCAAGAAGCCCAGTCTTCACTTAATTAGCCTAGTTTTAGGGTGAAATTAAATGTCTAATCAATATCAGTCCTTCGGCGATTAGACACCTACTTGAGTACACATTTTGCATGTTGAAATCTCCCTAGACACATCTTATAAAAGGTCATCATTACTCTTCTCTTCATAAAGAAACCGTCGAACCAAGTTCAACTCATTCTACACAAACCAAAATTAATTACTCGCCTTTTCTTCCTAACAATACATAATCTGTCTTCACCACCACCCGCTTCTTCTTCTAATTCATCACCTAATCGTGATTACGATGGAGGAAATTATGAATTCGTATCTAGTTCTCCATATGTATACAGTTTTCAATCACCAGAAATTTCGTCAACCCCTGAAAATACACCCATTCCTGAACCCACTCCAAACCCTACTCCTGCCCCCAAGAATCGTCGTGTCAAAGTTCTTGCCCGAAAATCTGTTGCTTCTGAGACTATGGCGAAATTCTTGGAGGATCTTATTAAAACGGACAAAGGTTCTAAGTCATGCTCGTCTAATGAATCTTTTAAATTAGCCAACGAGAAAGACGCACCTGGTTCAACCAGTTCTGAGAAAGGTAATCTTGAAATCAATTCTGAATTTGCTTCTGCTGATAAAAGGTTCGTATTGGTTGGGTCTGTTATTGATGTTGAAGTGCCTAAAAGGCAGAGGGGTGGTAGAAAAGAAAGAATTCTTGAGAGAGAGGGAAAAGAAGTTGAGAGGGGATCTGGGGAGGATGGTACCACGCTGGTTATCTGTGGTCCCATTCCTGAACCTGTTGGAGAAAACGTCACAGATTTAGGGGGAAGCATAGTTGAGGACGCTGTAGCAGGTCTTGTAAGTCTGAAGAAAGGAATAGATGAACCTATTTCATATGGGGAAGAAACATTGGCTGAAAGGCTGAAGAAACTGGGGGAGTCCTATAACCCCAAGAAAAGGAGGACTCAGAAGTCCAAGAAGGCAACTCACACAGTTCCTTCAAATAAAAGAAAAGTTTCTGAAGTTGCTGATGTTCCTGCTCCAAAAGTAAGAGCTACTCGTAGCACTTTGAGAGATGAAGAAGAGAAATTGGAAAAGGCTCTAAAAGAGAGCAAGAAGAAGAGGGCAGCAAATGGAAAAGCGAAAGTTGGAGAGTCTGTTGAGGCTATTGAGATGGAAGAGAAGATGTTGGACCTGGTCCAACAGGAGGAGCAGCCTGCTCCAGGTATGGCTGAGACACCAAAACCCAAAAAGGCTAAGGCTTCTTCAAAGATGTCAGCTAGAATGTTTGTCACACCAACACGATCTGTTAAGAGGACCAGGGCCAAGCCAAAGAAAGTGAAAATTGTTGAGAAAGAGGATGATGATGAAGACTGGAGTGGAGAGGAGGAGAAATAAATAAGAGAGGTGACTGACAGAGTTACCATGTTTGGAAAGAGAACAATATTGAAGGGTAAGCTGATGAAGGATCTAGAGGAGCCTGGAATGCAATATCTGCTGGAAACTCTAGAGGTGCAGGGCTAGAAGGACATAGTCCTTCGCATGGAAGGTAGGCTGGTAAAGGCTGAGGTTGTAGAATTCATGGGAAATGCCATTGTCAAGGAAGGAAGGGTCACCTCCATGGTCAAAGGAATTGAAGTTTCCTTTGATGCTAAAGAATTGGGTGTTATTTTGAACATACCAGCTAAGGGCTATGAGGACTACACAAGGCAAAGATGGCCTTGTCTAGATGGGATGGCCTCAACAATCAACATCACCAGATTCTTCAGTGATAGTGAGAAGGAGATTGAACCCAGGCCGGTCTACAAGAGTGAAATGAAGCCAGAGCACAAGTTATTCTTCGAGTTCGTCATCAAGTTCCTACTGCCCAGACAAGAAAGAAGGCACATTGCAAATTATATGGATCTGACCTTGATGGAGTGCTTGTATAGGGGAAAGCAAATCAATTGGTCAGCTTTCATCATCCAACTATTGGACAGAATTGTGAATGGAACCAAAGCACACGCAATTCCATACGGCTTCATTCTGACAGCAGTGCTTGCACATTTTGGGGTTCCAGTGAAGAAAGCTGAGATGGCTACTGCCAAAGACTATTTTGGGAAGGAAACTTTGTTGACATATGACTACAATGTCAATGTTCCTGTGGATGAACCTGGTTCATCTAGGAAGCAACCAGTCAACACCAAAGTTAGAACTCTGGTGCAGGAAAGCGAGATCAAGTATATGGAGATCCTTCGTTTGAAGTCTCGTGTGATTGAGGTTGAAGCTGAGCGGGATGCTCTTAGCTGAATTAGCAAAGGAGAAAGAAAAGAACGAGGGTATTCTTAAGCATATGCTTTCTCTCCTACAACCCAAGACCACAACCTCCTCTGCGCCTTCCAATCCTTAGGCTGTCCAGAGCTTCCAAAACCCCTCTTTAGACTAGTTTTCAGTTTCTTTTAGTTTTATTCTGCTTTGCTCATGGTTGGGGATATTTTTGTTTTGTTTGTATGGTGTTTGATGTACGTTCATAATCAATGAACTTTTGCTATTTTGTTATTGACTTGTCTCAATTTCTTAGATAGCTTACATTTATTGGTTACTTATGATGATTAATCATGTTTGCACCTGCAGTTGCCTCAATGGACATGAGTAATTGTTAACAACACTGGTGAGTTTATCATTTTTCAAACTTTTTGATGATGCCAAAAGAGGGAAGATATGTGCTGAACTTTTTCAAAAAAAATTTCAAAGTGATATTTATAACCTAATGAACCTGGTTTCTCTATGATTAATGCTTAAAACCATACAAAGTGTTTGAAGTGTATACAGGATTAAGCACAGAGTTTGTCATCATCATAAAGGGGGAATTTGTTGACCCATGTCACTACATAGTATTAAAGATTGACAAATGGCTGACCAGTTGAACCAGGTCCATCAGAGCACATATCTTGAACTGAATAGCTGGCACATGAATCATATATGCATAGGAGATATTTGTGAATGTGAAATATCAATGAACCAAGATATTGTCTCCTAATGCGAAAAGGTTTCAAACTGATGAGAATTTTGAAGTCGAATTCAGCAAGGAAAGTAACAAAAGAAAGGAAGTTGATTTTGATACGAATTTGTTCACCCAGGTAGAGTTGGACTAGAATTGGACGACAAGCTCAACAACTGACTCTATAAATACTCGATGTATTTCTACTGGAATTCATAATGCACAAAAGCTGAAGTAAATCAAAATCTGAAAGCAAAGTTCCCAGAGTTATTTTGCTAGCAGAATCATTATGTGATTCAAAGGCTACAGTTCAACTAGAAGAACCAGTTCCATCTGATTAATTATTGAGTTTAGTTGATTGTAGTAGGAGTTTTAATATTGTATCTTTTCAGCTTTCATAGAAGCAATTGTAATAGGTACGCATTGTTCAAGTTTGAGTTAACTTGAAGCTTGTAGAAATTAGTTGGGGGCTAGTTACTACAAAGGGATTAGAGTTAGTCCTAGAATTACAAAAGAGTTTATTATGTAAGTCCGTTTGGCTTAGAGTTTTTATTGAAGTGTTTGACCAAATCCTACTGAGGAGTAGGTCATGGTTTTTTCACCTTTTGAGCCAGGTATTTTCCACGTAAAAATCTCTATGTTCTTACTTTACTGCTTTTAATATTCCGCAACAGTAGAAGTAAGTACATCAAGAAGAACTAGGTTCTTCCAGTTAGACAGCACTCGAAACATTGTGTACCTCACAATTAACTTATATAATTGTGTGGTATTGACGTCTAAAAGATCAATTAGGGTAGTAGAGTAGGTAGTCTAGAGTGTTCATAATAGTAGTATTGGCACGAAGTCTCGCTTTCAGTTTGTAGCAGGGTTTTATGACTTACCATTGTTTTTTTTATTGTTGATCGCATTATTGTCTTGTTGTTTTTATTATACTTTTATATGGCTTTTTGATACTGTCCCTTCTTGTCTATATTTTCATTAATGGGGTGATTAAACTTTCCTGAGCCGAGGGTCTATTGGACACAATCTCTCTATCCTCACAAGGTAGGATCAAGGCTTACATACACACAACCCTCCCCAGGCCCTACGATGTGGGATAATACCAGGTATGTTGTTGTTGTTGTAAGTTAGATATACTTACCTAGTTTGCCTCATCTTCAGTTTCTGAATCGCTCATATCCATCATTCCTATCACTTCTTCCTCTTTTTTTGATTCTTCAATTACCATCAAAGTCGCTTCGATGTTTTCATTTTCAAAGTCAGTTTCCAAGATCCTCCATATGTCATGAGCAGAGATGCAAGAGGACACTCTGAAGAGGGTGTTTCTAGACAGACTTCTGTAGAGAAAGTCCTTTCTTTAGCATTTTTCTAAACTAGTTGACAGTGTTCCTCATTGTATTCCTCTTCTCTTTTGTTACACTTGTTACCTTCACCGTCCAATTTGGTTGGGAGAATTGGTCTATAACTAGCAATTACCCATAGGTCAAAGTCAGTATCCTGAAGAAATGTTTCCATACGTAGCTTACATTCATCATAGTGGTGTTCATCAAACAAAAGAGGTCTTCCAATGTGCATCCTAAGTTGTACTGGGTTTTTGTATTCACAGCTTGGTGTTCATCAATCACAGCATAAAGACTTATAGCCTCATCCTCCTTTTCTTCCTCTTGATCACTCCCACTATCCTCATATGTTGCTAGGAATGTTTGCTTCATGGCTTTAGTAAATCCTTTGCTTGGGATTTTTCCTTTGTTGGAACCTTTTTCGCTCATCTTCTCCCGTTTCTCCTTTTCAGCTCGTTCTTTACCATGTTATCTAGCTTGCCACACCCTTAGCACCCATCATAGTTAGCTTTGTTGATCTGTGTATGCTTACTAATGGTCTCTCTCTTGACTGAACTTTTGGAATTCTTCATGAACCTAGAACTTGGCAAACATTGCTAGATCAGGATCATCATAGTCAGATTCATCATCTTCTAATGCTTTAAGAACCAAGGCCTTATCCTTCTTTGGTTCTTCTTTGTGTAGTTCTATCTTTCTCATTTCATGAGTTTTTAAGTTTTGAACCAACTCATCAAGTGAGATTTTATCAAATTCCTTGGCTTCCTGGATAGTAGTCACTTTTGATTCCCATGAAGATGGAAGGATTCGTAGCACTTTACTAACCAAATCTTCTGAGGTTAACACATTTCCAAGTGATTTCAGTTCATTGGTTATTATAGTGAACCTAGTCATCATATCCTGGATGGGCTCAGACTCCTTCATGGAGAAAAGCTCATAGTTTATCATGAGTAGTTCAATCCTTGATCTCTTTACTTGATTTGTTCCTTCATGAGCAGTTTGGAGTGCATCCCATATCTGCTTCGCATCAGAGCATACAGAAATTCTATTGTACTCATCAGGACCAAGTTCACAGATAAAGATTTTCTTAGCCTTTGCATTCTTCTCCATCATTCTGAAATCTGCTGCCACAAAATCAGAGGGGTCCTTAGGAACTGTTTCACTTTGTGAATTTTGTTTAGTATGAATCAAAGGACATTGGTTTACTATGGTCCATAGTTCATAATCTTCAGTTGTCAAGAAATCTTTCATTCTTTCTTTCCAACAACTGTAATATTGCCATTGAACAAGGGTGGTCTGGTAGTTGATTGTTCTTCATTAATTCCAGGTGAAGCACCTATCTTTCTTCCAAGATCTCTCTAGGTGTTAGCCGTGTAAATGAGAGCACTTGATCTGATACCAATTGTTAGTTTGAGTGCCCGTATGGATTACTAAAGAACTTAGTTCTTTACCGTGTTCCTTAAGCATAAAGTAAATAAGCAATACAATGACCACAATGACTTTTACGTGGAAAATCACCCGACTCAAAAGGTGCAAAAACCACAACCTATGTAGGATTATCAACTCCAACTTCACTAGAACAATGAGCCAAAATGTATCAATTACAAGACTGTAATTCAATACTCTTCAGTACTCCTACTACTCCTATTTCATTCAAAAATTACTCTAACTTGTAAAGCAAAATATTCATTCCAAATCACTAACTGTTTATGACGTTTGATTATAACTCAATTTTCTAAAACACATTCACTAGACTGACTCAGACGAATATAAAGCAATTACTCAACACAAGTAAAAACAATTCATGACACTTTAGTTGATGTGTAAAAGGATAGTTCAGAAGTCCAAAGTCAATCCTATTTAAACACGACTTGAGATCTTGTAGGAGTCCTATCCATTGTCAGCTTCCTCTTTGATAGGACTCATATTGTTCCAAGGATTACACAAGCTTTGGGACTTTTGCCTCTGACTGACTTATCTGTATCTTCTTGAGAAACGAACCTTACACTTATAGCAGTCATCTTCCACCAAACTCGAACCTGGGTAACTTTGAGATAAAGTTACTGCTTTGTTCATACGTACAAGTATCAACCATGAGGAGTTGATCCTTTAACCTGAGGAGCTAGTTCTTCACTACAGTTAAGCAACTATATTGAGGACCTGGTTCTTTGAGCAGGTAGTAATACTTTGTTAATCATTAAAGCTTTAATACTCAACACCACTATATAGTGAAAAGGGGCTATAAACACTGAATGTATCTAAAATTGAAATGAATTCTACATAATTTGATTATGTCGATAACGAGGTTGATGCATAAAATATGCTTTATTTTTTTTAAAAGTACTTTACGAAAAACGTTTCAATGGAAAGCATGCACATTTATGCAAGGCAGGGCTAACACAAACCTCTATTTGAACTTTTTTTAGCATCTGAATATAGTGAGTAGCAGGAAATGCAATTTTGTATCTCAAAATGAAACAACCAGCCAAACAAAAAAAGGAGGATAAGAGGTCTATCTCATCCAAAATCCAAGACACATCGATTTAAATCTAAGAATATTAAATGAGAATTTCATTGGATTATATAAAGCTATGCAAAATTTGGAGCAAGTTCTAAATGCAAGACATATTGATTAAAATCAGAGTTTGTGGGTCAATAAAGAGTTTGATCTATTAAAAGAATCTAATTATATGGATTTAAGAAAAATAAAATGTTTCCATCAAATAATATCTAGTTGAGCTTCTGAAATGATTTTCTTCATTGATTTCTACTCCAAGGTCCATTTGAATGTGATTTAATTCTATCATGTCAAGTATGAATTCAGGGATGATAAATCAAATTAAAGGTCAGTACATAGAGTATACAATTTCATAGTAAAGCAAGACGAGACTCATTTTGCTCGAGCATAACTAACATAAACATGTTCTTGACTCGTGGGTAGAACCCTTGTTTTTGCACGGTAATTTAAATGACCACAATTATTTATTATTCAAATTCAAGATATATTTGATCGTGATCTTGATCAAGATTTTAGTTTGTGGATATTAAACCTAGATTTATTGCTCGTGGTACTATCGAAGCGTTTGTGAAAGAATAATATAAATTCGAGACCAAGCTATCAAACTGTTGAACTAATCTATGTCTTTGAACAAAAAAATCTATATGATACTCTTTTGATTTGTAGATTGAAGATAGTATAGAAATTTTGATCCTCATTATTTTTTGAAAATTCTAAATTGCAATATATCCTCATTATTTTTTTTAAATTCTAACATGCAATATATTTACTTTATTTCTTCTCTTTATTTTCAGACTTGAAAATTTTGTGTACGACAACCACTGAAAGAGAGATTTTTGGATAGGGTTCTATGTCGGAACTTCTGAAAAAGTTTGTGATAGCATGTACTATCAACCAATTAGTTATCGAAACCTCACAGATTATTCCAAATTTTCCCACAGAAACAAGAAGAATGACATTATCGTCATGCTTCTCACATATTAAATGGCATCAATAATGTAACAAAAAGAACATAAGTAACAATATGATAAGTATAGTAAACCATTCAATCAAATCAATTAGAATTTGACAACTGGTGCACATGAAAAAAATGGAAAATACTATAAGGACCCATAAAATTTTTAACCAAAAACTCGGGATTTCGTGGTGCCAAGTCAGATTCATGCATTATTTTAGTAGAAACTTTTTAGATTGAATAGTACACTATGGACTTGTAGGAAAATAATTTGCAGAAGAACGCGTTTCTGCGGCCCATTATGCGGCCGCATAATCACTCTACGGATCCCATAATGGCCGTAGAGTGAAGCAGAAAATTGGCCAATTTTGAGGCTAGTTATGCGGCCCATTTATGCGATTGCATAATCTCTTTGCGGGCCGCATATTGATCGCATATCTACCTTGGAATTTTGTGAAGGGAAGTTCTGCGGTGCACTATGCGACCGCAGAATAGGTATGCGGACCGCATACTGGTCGCATACCCAGTCAGAAAATTCAAGCCCCTAAGGGCTATTTCTGTGGTCACTTTGCGGACCGTATAACCAATATGCGATCGCATATGCTAATGCATANAAGATATATTTCTGGGGCTCTCTGATAGGTGGATAGGCCTAGTTACAAAGAAAACTCTGTCAAATTTTCAGAAAATTAGAAAGTTAGTCAAAATTTGGGGCTGATAGTATGTGGTATAAAACTGAAGTTGTATAAGGTGCTATTAAGTGAACCCCGATCCTCATTCGATGACGAATGCTCTTAAGTGGGGGAGGATGTAAGTACCCATAAACTTTTTAACCAAAAACTCGGGATTTCATGGTGCCAAGTTAGATTCATGCGTTATGATAGTAGAATTTCTTCGCAGTGAGCTTGCGAGACGCGGTTCGGACTTTTTGGATTGAACAGTACACTATGGACTTGGAAGAAAATGTTTCGCAGAAGAATGCATTTCTGCAGCCCATTATGCGGCCGCATAATCACTCTGTGGACCGTATAATGGCCGCAGAGTGAAGTAGAAAATTGGCCAATTTTGAGGCCAGTTACGCGGCCTATTTATGCGATCACATAATTTCTTTGTGGGTCGCATATTGATCGCATATTCACCTTGGACTTTTGCGAAGGGAAGTTTTGCGGTGCATTACGCGACCGCAGAACAGGTATGCGGACCGCATACTGGTCGCATACCCAGTTAGAAAATTCAAGCCCCTGAGAGTTATTTCTGCAATCACTTTGCAGACCGCATAACCAATATGCGGTCGTATATGCAATCATAGACCTGTATGGGGGCACCCATTTTTTAAATTTAAAACCCGATTCCCATTCCATTAAAACACCCCCCTCCCCCAGGCCATTTTGAGCATATTTTTCTGATAGTTTAGAGTGAGGAAAAGGGATCATAGAGAGAGGAAGTGGTCTTCATAAATTGTTGTTAAATCCTTGCCAAAACATATTGAAGATTAACAAGAAAGGCACCTAGGTCTTTTTCCCAAGAGGTAAGCTTCTATCACCCCAAGCTCTTAATTTCACAATGTAGCTATAATGGGCCATTGGTTAGGTAATTCAAGGGGATAAGGGTGGTTACCTTGCATGAATTTGATCCTAGGGTATGTGGGGGAGTGTTAAAACAAAGATAGGAAAGAATGGGGAATGGGTTGGGGTAATCTTTCACTAGAAAGGGACCATGGAACCTTAATAAACACATAATGTTTGATATAGCTCAAGTGAGCTAGGACTATGATTGTTTTCTAATTATGGGTTCAATTGTGCTACATTGTTAAATAGATTGAAGGTGCTAAGGATTCCGGAACTTATTGTAGGAATTAAGAAAAATTCAATTAAGGTATGTATGGCTAACTCTCTTATTCTTAGAATCGAACCACTGGTGTCTGAATATCTAGTGTATGTTCCCGACTTGATCATACTAGAATTGGTTGCCTTAATGTGTCGTGTTGAAAGATTTATGTTCCATAACTGTTCTAAATGCTTACCATGTCATCATGCTATTTGAGAATGTGTTTGAAGTGAGGAGTAAGAGTTAAGAAAGGTTAAGAATTCGTGTCAAGAGTCGAATAAAGCTTGCTAACCTAATTTGTATGAAAGGCCTCCGTGTGATTATGATTTTCCAAGCTCCTTCCCTCATGTGTGCAGTGCCTTATATGATAGGACTTATTGTCACGGTTGATACTTTTATTTGAACGTACAAAAAGGGAAATATTTGAATTGTAAAATGCGTCCAAGTTCTAAGAACGACTTAATAAATGAGGTTGATTGTGCCATGTAATGAAAGATGGGAAAGAAATGTGAATTGAGTTGAACAATTGAAAGAGGTGATGTCTCAAGTGAGACGGCTTATCTGATCGGGCCGTGATTGGACACCATGACGTACACATGGTGGTACTTGTGCTGGATTTATTGATTTAAATTGTGGTTATGGATGATGTCTCACTTGAGATGGCTTAGCCGGTCGGGCCGAGACCGGACTCCGTGTAAGAACACTGTAGCATTGTAAGTTGTGGCACTTGGCACTAAGATATCAACCTAAAAAGATGGAAAATTGAATCGGAAACTATGTGATCCTTACTCGGTGTTTCTATTTTATTTTTGTGAAGCTCTTATTGATTATTATGACTGCCTTCTCTTTGTTTCACTTTTCATTCTACTAAGATTGGTTTTTACCTTTACATACTAGTACTATTCGATAGTACTAACGTCCCTTTTGTCGGGGGCGCTACATCTTTGAATGGATGTAGGTGGTTCTATCGCAGATAGCGCCGATCGCAGATAGTGGTGCTCTCTCTCTCCTCATGGAAGTCTTGGTGAGCTCCCATTTCTTCCAGGGGTCATGTAGTTCTTCTTTTATATAAGTTACCTCATTTTGAGGTATAGCCGGTCCCTTGTTGCTGGCATTGTCATAATTGTCTTTTGTATCATTAGAGGCTCCGTAGACATTTGTGTGGGTTATGTATGGGTATCGGATGGGTCACGGGATTATGTTGTATTTTGAAACTCTTTTCCCACTCAATTGTAAAATGTATGCATTTTTGGAAACTTAACTAACGCATAAGGAATATAATGAAAAATGAACTAGCAACGTTTATATATACATATCTGATCTCTCCTACTTAACAAATGGTGACGCGTTCCCTTTTTGGATTATGAATGAGTCGGGTAGGGAAGGTCTAATAGGCTTGCTCGACCGGGATCACTCGGTTGAGTGCCGGTCACGCTCCCCAAGGTTGGGGCGTGGCAAATACATTTTTTTTATTTCTTTATTATTTCGCAGTGAAATACCTAAAATAAATCATGGTCGGAAAGGTTAGAGTAGCCAAAGCCATTCGAATTTTTATTTTATTGCCACGACCCAAACATCCCTCCGAAACACGTCGTGATGGAACCTAGTCTCTACGACTAGGTAAGCCTAACAATTCACATAAAATACTAATAATGGAAAAACAAGGTATAACTTCTAACTGCAATAGATACTGAATAATCAAAAACAATACCGCTCGTCATGTAACAAAACTTTAACTTACATAGCTTTTTCCAAAACCCGGAATGTCATGAGTCACAAGTTACAGAAAAGAAATAACATCTCTATAAACCGGAGTCTAGTAAAAAAAAACAAATGCAGAAAGTATTTGACACGGGGAAGAATAGAAAGGGACTTCGAGGTCCGCGAACGCGGCAGATATACCTTGAAGTCTTCAATAGCTGCCTCAAACTCACTGATAATGCGGCTGATACCAAGCACATGAATCTGCACACAAAATATGTGCAGAAGAGTAGCATGAGTACACCATAATTGGTACCCAGTTAGTGTCGAGCCTAACCTCGGTCGAGTAGTAATGAGGTCAGGTCAGGTCCACTGTTGTATAATAATAAAAACAAGAGAATAAAGCAGTATAATAAGAGACTAAAGTTCAACAAATAAAAACATAATGAAATAACATAACGCTACACAGAATTAAGCGACAGGGGATCTCCCGAGATATCGTCTCATAGTCGCAAAAGTAAATATGCAGGAAGAACTCCCGAGGTACCGCCTAGTAGTTTCAAAAGTAAATGTGTAGGGGGATCTTCCGGGATACCGTCTCGTAGTCCCAAAGTAAATATGCAAAGGGATCTCTCGGGATACCGTCCCGTAGTCCCAAAAGTAAATATGCAGGGAGAACTCCCATAATACTGTCATGTAGTCCCAAAGTAAATACACAACGCAATCAATTACAAACGACAAGAATAACAAGAGAATCTACAGTCTAGATTAAGTACAAGTTGGGAAAAGAAGCGGGAATTCAACAGGCATGTTGCAAGGAGTTCAATTAAGCAATTAAGGCACGTAGACATGTTATTCTAATCTAACAGGGTAACTACACATGCTAGTGTATTATATTAAGGTAAGACAGGGAACTTCTAAGTAAAAATCAGATTTTTCAACAAATAGCTCGTGTATGCACTCATCACCTCGCGCACATATCGCTCACATAGCAATATCAGTGCCAAATCCTAAGGGGAATTTCCGCCACACAAGGTTAGGCAAGCCACTTACCTCGAACCAAGCTCAATCAATCGATAACAATTCTCTTCCCACGAATATCCGGCTCTGAATGGTCCAAATATAGCCAAAATCAATTACATACCCATAAATATAGCTACAAGAAACTAATCTAGTCAATGAAATCTAAGCTAAAGCGATAAATTAGGAAATAGTCCCAAAAACCCTTATGGGCCCACGTCTTGAAATCAGGTAAAAATCATAAAATACGAACATTTATCACTCACGATTCTAACCATACAAGAATTACTCGAATCCGACTCAAATCACCTTCCAAAACTAGAAATTATAGCCTATGAAGTTTCTACCATTTCCCCCCAAATTTCCAATCTCAAATCCCTAATTAGAAGATGAAAATAGCAATAGATTCATGAAATATAGTCCAATCCGAGTTAGAATCAGTTACCCAAACAATATTCTCGAAGAAACCTCAAAAAATCGCCTCACACCGAGCTTTCAAAGTCCCAAAATCGAAATTGGAATCAAACCCTCGAAATCCCCCTTTTCTGCCCCGCGATCTCGCGTCTACGAGGAATCCACCGCACCTGTAGAAAATCCCTCGTAGGTGCGGACTTCACTTAAATCGTCAAGGCCCGCTTCTTCTAACAAGGGTCGCTTTTGCGAGCTCGCATATGCGCTCCTCTTCCGCTTCTGCGTGTCTGCCTCTGCGAAGCTGTGGCCGCATTTGCGATCCCAGCTGGGCAGGTCTAAAGTTGCTTTTGCGAATCCATGGCCACTTCTGCGGCGTCGCACTTGCGGCCCAAAGTGCACAGGTGCAATTACACCAGGTGCAGCAAGCTTCAGCAATTACATAAGTCCAATATTTCATCTGTTAAGCATCCAAAACACATCTGAGGCCCTCAGGACCTCAACCAAATATACCAACCAGTCCTAAAACACCATTCAAACTTAGTCGAGCCCTCAAATCACATCAAACAACGCTAAGAACACTAATCACTCTAATTCAAACTTGAATAACTTCAAACCTTCAATTTCTACAACTAATGCTGAAACCTACTAAACCTCATCCGATTGACCCCAAATTTTTCACACAAGTCATAATCAACCTTACGGACCTACTCCAACTTTCGAAATTGGAATCCGACCCCGATATCAAAAATTCCACTACCAGTCAAAATCTCCAAAACTTTGACTTTTGCCATTTCAATCCTAAATGAGCTACATGCCTCCAAAACACAATACGGACGCGCCCCTAAGTCCAAAATCACCCAATGGAGCTGACGGAACCAACGGAACTCCACTCCGGAGTTGTCTTCACACAGTTCCGCCTATAGTCAAAATCCTAAGCTAGCAGAACCAACGAAACTCCATTCCGGCTGACCCCTGCACTGCACCTTCACGGAAGCAATGTTCTTTGACCTTAGCTTCCTAACTTGCCTGTACAAAATAGCCACTGGCTCCTCAACATAAGATAAATCCTTGTCCAGTTGGACTGAGCTGATCCAACACATGAGCCGGATCACCGTCATACTTCTAGAGCACAAAAACGTGGAATACCGGATGAACTCCTGCTAGGCAGGGAGGTAAGGCTATCTCATAAGCAACCTCCCCAACATGCCACAACACCTCAAAGGACCAATGTACATTGGGCTCAGCTTGCCCTTCTTCCCGAACCTTATAACGCCCTTCATAGGCGATACCCGGAGCAAGACCCGCTCTCCAACCATGAATGCAACATCAAGAACCTTCCGGTCGGCATAACTCTTCTGTCTGGACTTTGAAGTCGATTCTGAATCACCTTCACCTTATCCAGGGCATCCTGGACCAAGTTTGTACCCAATAATCTGCCCTCGCCCGGCTCGAACCAACCTACTAGGGATTGACATCACCTACCATATAGAGCCTCATACGGTTCCATCTAGATGCTCGACTGATAACTGTTGTTGTAAGAAAACTCCGCAAGTGGCAAGAATTGATCCTACGACCCTCAAAATTCCATCACACACGCACGTAGCATATCCTCTAATATCTAAATAGTGTGCTCTGACTGTCCATCCATCTGAGGGTGAAATATTGTGCTCAACTCCACTCGAGTACCCAACTCATGTTGTACGGGCCTCCAGAACCATGATGTAAATTGCGCACCCCGGTCAGAGATAATAGATACCGGTATGCCATGAAGCCAGACGATCTCGCGAATGTATATTGGAGCCATCTGCTCGGAAGAATATGTAGTCATCACAGGAATGAAATGAGTTGACTTGGTCAGCCTATCCATAACCACCCAAATTGTATCAAACCTCCGTTGAGTCTGTGGGAGTCCAACAATAAAATCCATAGTGATTCGCTCCCATTTCCACTCTGAAACTCTAACTTCTGAAGCAACCCAACCGGTCGTTGATGCTCATACTTCACCTACTGGCAATTTAGGCACCGAGCCACATACTCCACTATGTCTTTCTTCATCCTCCTCCACCAGTAATGCTTCCTCAAATCCTGATACATCTTCGCGGCACCCGGATGAATGCAGTACCGCGAGCTATGAGCCTCCTGAAGAATCAACTCACGCAAACCATCTACATTAGGCACATATATTCTACCAGCATCCTCAATACGCCATCATCCCCGTGTTAGATCGTGTCCTCAAGGACAAGCAGATGGGGGTCATCATATTGACACTCCCTGATACGATCATAAAGAGAATACTGAGATACCACATAAGCCAATACTCGATTCAGCTCAGAAATATCCAATCTCACAAACTGGTTGGCTAAGTCCTCAACATCCAATGCTAAGGGTCTCTCTACTGCTGGAAGATATGCTAAATTCTCCAAACTATCCGTCCGGCAACTCAAAGTATCAGCCACCACATTGGATTTCCTCGGATGGCACAAAAGGGTGATATCATAGTCCTTAAGTAGCTCCAACCACCTCCGCTGACGCAAGTTAAGATCCTTTTGCTTGAACAGATGCTGCAAACTACGATGATCTATTTAAATCTCATAAGGAACACCATACAAATAGTGCCTCCAAATCTTCAAGGCATGAACAATAGCTGCTAACTCTAGGTCATGGACAGGATAGTTCTTCTCATGCACCTTCAGCTGTCTGGATGCGTAGGCAATCACCCTACCGTCCTGCATCAACACCGCGCCAAGTCCAATCCGCGACGCATCACAAAATATTATGTTGGACCCCGAACCTGTAGGCAATACCAATACTGGGGCTGTAGTCAAAGCTGTCTTGAGCTTCTGAAAGCTCTCCTCACACTCCTCCGTCCACCTTAACGGAGCACCCTTCTGGGTCAGCCTGGTCATAGTTGCTGCAATAAATGAAAATCCCTCTACAAAACGGCGGTAATACACCGCCAAACCAAGAAAACTCTGGATCTCCGTAGCTGATGACGCTCTATGACAACACTGCACTACCTCCACCTTCTTCGGATCTACCTTGATCCCATCACTCACTACTACATGACCCAAGAATGACACTGAGTCTAGCCAAAACTCACACTTTGAAAAATTTGCATACAATTTCTTTTCTCTCAAGGTCTGGAGCACAGTCCTCAGGTGCTGCTCATGATCCTCCCAAGTCCGGGAGTACACCAGAATGTCGTCAATAAACACAATGACGAAGGAGTCAAGATAAGGCAGGAATACAATGTGCATCAAATGCGTAAAAGCTATTGGGTCATTGGTCATCCCAAAAGACATCACAAGGAACTCATAGTGAACATACCAAGTCCGGAAAGCAGTCTTTGGGATATCTGGCTCCCGAATCTTCAACTGATGATAGCCTGAATGTAAGTCAATCTTGGAAAATACCCTGGCACCCTGTAACTGATCAAATAAGTCATTATACGAGGCAATGGATACCTATTTTTCACTGTAACTTTGTTCAGCTGGCGATAACCAATGCACATACGTATAGAACCATCCTTTTTCTTCACAAACAATACAGGAGCACCACAAGGCGACACACTGGGCCGAATGAAGCCTTTATCAAACAACTCCTGCAACTGCTCCTTCAACTCCTTCGACTTTGGGGGATCCATACAGTATGGAGGAACAGAGATGTGTTGAGTGCCTTGCAACAAATCAGTGCCAAAATAAATATCTCGGTCGTCCCGGAATATCAAATAGAAATACATTTGGGAAGTCCCTCACTACTGGAACTAACTCAAATGTAGGGGTATCAACACTAACATCTCTCGCATAAGCTAAATACGCGTCACACCCCTTCTCAACCATTCGTTGAGCTTTATGATATGAAATAACTCTACTGGGAGTATACTCTAAGGTACCCTTCCACTCTAATCGCAGAAAGCCTAGCATAGCCAGTATCACGGTCTTAGCGTACAATCAAGAATAGCATAATGGGTCGACAACCAGTCTATGCTCAAGATAACATCAAAGTCTACCATGCTGAGTAATAATAAAATGACTCTGCTCTCAAAACCACTAAGAGCAATCAAACACGACCAATACACATCGTCAATAATAAAAGAATCTCCCATAAGATCAAACACATAAACAGGGGAACTAAAAGAATCCCGAGATACACCCAAATGTGGGGCAAAATAAGAGTACACATAGGAATGCATAGAGCCTTGGTAAAATAATACGACACATCTCTATGACAGATTGGAATAATACCTGTAATGACAAAGTCAGAAGAAACTGCCTCTGTACGAGCCGGAAGAGCATAATACGAGGCCTGGACTCCCCCTTTAGGGCGTCCTCTACCTCCCCGACCTCCACCTCGAGTTGGCTGAGCAGGTGGAGCCGTAGCTGGTGCTGGAATCATATCCTGAGAACCCGATGAAGCACGTGGTGGCTGAGAATTCTGTGGAGGTGCACCCTTCCTAAGCCTGGGGAAACCTCTCACCATATGGCGAGTGTTGCTACACTCAAAACAACCCCTCGGAGAGCGTGGCTGTTGTGACTGACTTGGGCCAAGTCTGTTGGACTGGCCGCTAAAAGCACCCCGAGCAAGAGGCACACTAGATACTGGCGGTGCATAATAAGGCTCCTGAGGCCTATCAAGGGCTGGAACACCACTGGCGTCTGGAAGAGCTAAATGAACAGGGTGATTCACATAACCCCTACCATGTCAAACTGTAAGGTGGAGAACGAGTACCACTGTAAGTACTAGACTTTCGAGAACTCTTGGCTTCACTCTCATCTCTGTCCTGGGCAAGCATGCCCTCCAATAACCTGGCAATACTCACAACCTGCTGATAAGAGATATCCATCTCCAACTTCCTGTCCATACTTATCCGGATGCTGCGGTGGATTCCCTCAATAAAATGACAAACCCTCTCCCGAACTGTGGTTACCAAAGGCGGTTCATGTCGGGCCAAATCACTGAAACGGACTGCATACTTTGACACATTCATAGCACCCTGGCACAGCTGCTCAAACTCCGCGTGCCAAGAGTCCCTGAGGCTCTGAGGGACATACTCTCTAAAAAACATGTCCGAGAACTGAGTCCATGTAAGTGAGGCTACCTCGTCCGGACTACTCAACTCATAAGCACGCCACCACTGATAGGCTACTCCTCTAAGCTGGAAGGTGGTAAAAGAAACCCCTCCCGTCTCTGCTACGCACATAGTACGGAGAATATGATGACAATCCTCCATAAAACCTTGAGCATAATTTGTGGCCAATCCGCTGAAGGTATGTGGGTGGTACTTCTTGTACCTCTCAAGTTTGAGTTGCTCCACCTCAGAAGCGGATGTCCTAGTCTCGTGTTGAACCGAAGCTACCGGTTGCATAGGGATGAACTTTGGGGCCTGATCAATCTGGACCCTCTGCTCAAGAGTACGGGCTCCGAAAGTCAATGCCCCTCCCCTAACCTGAGATGTGGCAAGAGCTAGTGGAACTAGTCCAGCCTGAACTAAGGTCCTGAACATGCTCATGAACTAGGCTAAAGTCTCCTGGAGGGCTAGTGCAACAATAAGCACCTCCGGTTCCTACCCTCTAGCTGGAGCTGCTGGGGGCTCCTCTGTCGCAGCTCGCATGGGTGCTCTGGCTACACCGTATGGTCGTCCTCTACCCCGGTCCCAGCCTCTAGCGGCTCTAGCAAGGGACGGGAGTGCCTGTTCGTCAGATCTCCCAGTATGGGTCCTCACCATCTGTGAGAAAGAATATAATAGAGAAGTTTAGAATTCGATACCAATAAATTGCATGACAAGGAATCAAAAGAAGTATGATTTTTCCTAATAGATCCATATCCTCTCGAAGATGATTACGGACGTCTCCTTTCCGATCCAAGAGACTCTAATAAACCGACTTGTGACTCACGACTCCTATGAACCTAGGCTCTGATACCAACTTGTCACGACCCAAACATCCCTTCAAAACACGTCATGACGGCACCTAGTCTTTACGACTAGGTAAGCGTAACAATTCACAGAAAATACTAATAACGGAAAAAGAAGGTATAACTTCTAACAGCAATAGATACTGTATAATAAAAAATGATGTCGCTCGGCATTTACAATGACCAAACTCCAACTTACACAGATTTTCCCAAAACCCAAAATTCCATGAGTCATAAGTTTGAGAAAAGCAATAAGATCTCTATACACCAGAGTCTAGTAAAAAAACAAATACAGAAGGTGTTTGACACAGGGAAGAAAAGAAGGAGATTCTGAGCTCTACAGACACGGAAGATATACCTTAGAGTCTCTAACAGCTGTCTCGAACTCACGGATAATGCGGCTAATAATGAGCACCTAAATCTGCACACAAAACATATGCAAAAGAGTAGCATGAGTACACCATAATTGGTACCCAGTTAGTGCCAAGCCTAACCTCGGTTGAGTAGTGACGAGGTCAGGTCAGGCCCACTGGTGTATAATAATAAAAACAGAAGAACAAAGCAGTATAATAAGAGACTAAAGTTCAACAAAGGAAAACATAATAAAATAACATAACAGTACACGAAATTAAGCGACAGGGGATCTCCCGAGATACCGTCTCGTAGTCCCAAAAGTAAATGTGCAGGAAGAACTCCCGAGGTACCTCCTCGTAGTCCCAAAAGTAAAAGTACAGGGGAATCTCCCGGGATTCTGTCCCGTAGTCCCAAAAGTTAATAGACAGGGGGATCTCCCGGGATACCGTCCCGTAGTCCCAAAAGTAAATATGTAGTGGGATCTCCGGGGAGATCATCCCGCAGTCCCAAAGTAAATACACTAAGTAATCAATTACAAACGACCAGTACATCAAGAGAATCTACAGTCTAGACTAAGTACAAGTCAGGAAAAGAAGAAGGAATTCAATCGGCATGCTGCAAGGAGTTCAATTAAGATATTAAGGCATGTAGACATGTTATTCTAAGCTAACAGGGTAACTACACATGCTAGTGTATTCAATTAAGGTGAAGACAAGGAATTTCTCAGTAAAAATTAGGTTTTTCAACAAATAGCCCGTGTACGCACTCGTCACCTCGCGCACACAGCGCTCACATACCAATATTAGTACCAAATCCTAAGGGAAGTTTTCCCCACACAAGGTTAGGCAAGCCATTTACCTCGAACCAAGCTCAATCAATCGATAGCAATGCTCTTCCTACGAATATCCGGCTTTGAATGGCCCAAATCTAACCAAAATCAATTACATACCCATAAATATAGCTATAAGAAACTAATCTAGTCAATGAAATCTAAGCTAAAGCGAGAAATTAGGAAATCGTCCCAAAAAGCCTCTCGGACCACGTCTCGGAATCCGGTAAAGTCATAAAATATGAACACCCATTCACTCACGAGTCTAACCATACAAGAATTACTCGAATCCGACCTCAAATCACCTTCCAAAACTCAAAATTATAGCCTGTGAAGTTTCTACCATTTTCCCCCAAATTTCCAATCTCAAATCTCTAATTAGAAGATGAAAATAGATAGATTCATGAAATATATCCCAATAAGAGTTAGAATCACTAACCCCAACAATCTTCGCGAAGAAACCTCAAAAAATTACCTCACACCGAGCTCTCAAAGTCCCAATATCGAAATGGGAATCAAACCCTTGAAATCCCCTTTTTCTGCCTAGCAATCTTGCTTCTGCGAGGAATCCACCGCACCAATGGTCCCGCACCTATGGAAAAGCCCTTGCAGGTGCCGACTTTACTTAAGTCCTCAAGGCCCGCTTTTGCGAGCCCGTATCTGCGCTCCTCTTTCGCTTCTGCGTGTCCGCCTCTGCGGAACTATGGCCGCACCTGCGTTCCCAGATGGGAAGGTCCAAAGCCACTTCTGCGGCGCTAGACCTGTGGCCCAAAGTGTGCAGGTGCGATAACACCAGGTGCAAAAGGCTTCAGCAATTTCATAAGTCAAATATTTCATCTGTTAAGCATCTGAAACACACCCGAGGCCCGCGGGACCTCAACCAAACATACCAACCAGTCCTAAAACACCATACAAACTTAGTTGAGCCCTCAAATCACATCAAATAACGCTAAAAACACTGATTATCCTCCGATTCAAACTTGAAGAACTTGAAACGTCCAATTTCTACAACTAATGTCGAAACCTACCAAACCTCATCCAATTGACCCCAAATTTTGACACAAGTCATAATTACCTTACAGACCTACTCCAACTTCCGGAGTTGGAATTCCGACCTCGATATCAAAAAGTCCACTACCGGTAAAAGTCTCCAAAACTTCAACTTTCGCCATTTCAAGCCTAAATGAGTTGCAGACCTCCAAAATACAATCTGGATACTCCCCTAAGTTCAAAATCACCCAACAGAGCTAACGGAACTGACGAAACTCTATTCCGGAGTCGTCTTCACACAGTTCCGACTATTGTCAAAATCTTAAGACTTAAGCCTCTGTTTAGGGACCAAGTGTCCCAAAACACTCCGAAACCACAACCAACACCTTCGGGCAAGACACTTAAGCAAAAAAAGACACGGGAAAAGCAGTAGACAGGGGATCGAGGCTATAACTCTCAAAATGACCGGCCGGGTTGTTACATTTATACATTGGAAAAATTATTTTGGGTCGTTACATTTATACATTGGAAATATCCGTTTTGTTATTAATAGATTAGGAAGGGGGGAAAGAATAAATGAAAGAAAGGCAATCGATTAGTTTATTTTCTATGAAATGAAGGTCATCACTGGGTTGTCCATAAAATCCCACTTGCACTCAACAGGCAGTTAAAATGAAATGTAACACAGTTAAAAAAACAAAGTGAAGAATCTGTGAAATATACCAAATATAGCGAAAGTAGTGTCTAGTCCAAATTATTTGAGCCAGTTTTCCTCTATTACATGAATTTTAGCAATGACCTCAATAATGAAAGATTTCCAAAAACTTGTGAGAAGAAAGAAAAGCAAACTATTGGAACAAGGGTTGCATTACATGTGCACAAATATTACCGTAGACAATTAAAAGTTTACTAATTTTAAATCCATAAGAAATTTGAGTTTTATCATATATTGGTCCAACCAGATATTTTGGGCTAGCATAATTGGGTTATTTAAATAAATCTAATTAAACTGATTTAAACATTTTTTTAACCCATTTATTGGCTACCAAACGGATCGACCCATATAAAGCCACAAGCCCAATGGCCCGTGAGGGTTTTCTTGGTGGCTACTCCACCACGTGCCTATATAAAGAGACCACACCCCTCATTTGAAGGGAAAAGAGACCACAAGGTTGAAAGATCAAGCAAGTAAGCAGAAGGAAAGGCTAAAGAAGCTCTGAAAAATAGCATCATGGTCTCTGTACACATCTGCAATCTTCATATGTGGTCAAATCCCAAAGGTGGACCCAAATCATGAGTGTGCGTCTTCAAATCTTCCGTTCGTGATAACCTAACAACAAATTCTGGTTCGTGACAACCTTCAAATTGTTTGTGACGCACCACAATTTTAAAATCCGTCAAGTTCAAGATAAAGCACTAAAGCTCTTGAACCATCGTTCGTAAGGAAAAGAATCAGAGGACTACATCTCTTAAGATTTGAGTATTCTAGATATTGTAACCCCATCACATGAAATCAAATATAATATTTGTCACTTTATTTCTTGTCTTTATTATTATTTTCAGGAACATAATTTAGCCGTTACTATTATTATTCGTTACAAAATGAGTGATAAAATTAAACAATTCAAATTTTATGTGGTTACAATGTGCATTTTGTAGTGGGACATATCAACACATATATTTTCCTAATTAAGGAAATATCAGTGGAGAGGTAGAGGGCGGCCTAAGAAGTATTGGGCCGAGGCGATCAGACAGGACATGGCGCGGCTTCAGATTTCGAGGACACGACTCTTGATAGGAAGGTGCAGAGGTCGAGCATTAGGCTTGTAGGTTAACGGGTACTCGAGAATTTTGCTCTTTGTACCGACGAGTATGATAGTGTTTTGTCTAGCTCTGCTAGCGACTTATATTGTGTTTCACACTTTTGCATAATATTTTTTTTTACTGCTTTTCCATTTATTTATTGTCTCTCACGTTACTGCTATTATTTTTTGGATTTTTTTGCCACATATATATTGTCTCTAAGCCGTGGGTCTCCCGAAAACAGCCTTTCTACCCCCTCTAGGGTAGGGGTAAGGTCTGCGTACACTCTACCCTCCCAGGCCCCACTGGTGAGATTTTACTGGGTTGTTGTTATTTAAGGAAATATCGGTGAAGAGTGAGCAGGAGGATAAAATTCAGAAGGAATCTGGACCCGAATGTGTTGGGCTAAAATGGTCCAAAGATACTCACACCATTAAGAGTATCCAACTCCTAATAAGTAACTTATTTTTTTCTACTTTATGTGTGGGACTTTGTTTAGAAACACCCAATAATCTGCCTCTTGAACTAAGTTCCACATGACCCATCACCATTCATGGGTTAAACTGGAGATTAACTGTCTGCCACCCACATGATCCAAGTGTTTATAGTCACTGAAGCCCAAGGAGAGGCTGTGTATACATCTTTGAAGCTATGGGTAACGGTAGTAAACCGACTCATAGACGGGAAAAGGCGCTAAGTTGGACCCTACGCCATCACTCTGCCACCTTTATACTTTTCACGCCGAACTATAGGCTCTGATACTATTATGTTGGGAGAAAAAAGCAAGGTGTACGATAAGGTAGCAGTGAAATAATATTAACCTGTTGATACCCAATTTTTCCTCATGTTTTATATATATATATATATATATATATATATATATATATATATATATATATATATATATATATATTTCATATACATATGCATCATCATTTAGTTTATACGCATATACAAGTATTTTTCATAATTTTTCATAATTTTATCGATTTATCTTTGCATTTACATTATATAAATATCCAGTAATTATCCTTCAAATTATATTTATGATGATTCAATCATCTAGAATTATCATTTACACCAACATGATGTTTTAAATATTTTTCAATGCATTTTTCATAATTACATTTGCATTTTAGGGCTAATTACACATTTTTTGCAATAATAGCCCATATTAATGTATAATTACATTATTTATGCAGAAAATGACTTTTTGTATTTTTATATGTTAATTAATTATTTTTAATCACTTTAGTGTACAAGTAATATTTTTGTTATTTATTATTTTATAAAATAAAATTATTAATTGTTGGGTATTTAAAAACTAGCCTTCCTAAAACCTACTTTTCCGGACCAATTACTGGCCCAAAATCGAACACCCTAGCCAAAATAACCCCCTGCCCAAATCAATTAACCCAACCTCTTAACTCGGTCGGTACCCATTTATTTTAACCCGCCCGGTTCATTCTAAATCCTAGCTGTTGATCTTTCAAGATCAACGACCCACATCCTTCCCCCCGTTTTAATTACCCTAGACCTAAAACCCTAACCCATTCCCCTCTAATTTTCCACCCCTAAATGCTCTCGATCTCTCCACTCTCTTCTCCTACGAACCCTAGTCGTCGCCTCACAAAACCCTTGCCCTAATCCTTGTTCTAATGGGATTTCCCTCTCATCTACTTACCATATTAGTATGTTTCCACTATTGGTTGATTCTCCTTGGTATCACCTAGTACTTGCCTAAACATGCAAGTATTACCACTCTGATTATGTCCGATTGACTCCCACCTCTTGAATCTGGACGATATTTCGTCTACAAAATTTTATTCTACACCGTGTGAGTCTGATTTTGTTGATTATTACTTACCCTAAAACTAGGGTTTACAGATCTCTTCAAATCGAACCAAAATTGGTTTAAATCTCTGATTTTGAGTATTATCTTATCTATATTCATCCTATTATGTGTGAGTTTAATTTTTTGTTTAGATTATGCCGTTTTTGACTTTCCTTAAAAGTTAGGGTTTCCAGATCTTATTCTTAAAATTGATTTTCAAATCAATTTTCATGATTATTTACTTTGGAAGTCGCTTAAATTACTGGGTTTTCTTGTTTGCTGCTCGATTTTTACTACTATATAAACCCTTCCCCCATTCCCTTTTAGACAGATTGGAATCGCTATAATCTCACTAAAATTGAAGCTCTATTATGTTATTCCTTCATTATCTCGTTCTATACTTTGGTTCGTGGCCGGCTGAAAGCCAAGGTTAATGAAATTCTAGATTCTTGCTCCTCGTTGATATTCAGAACACTGTGAACTTTTGTTCTTTCTTGTATTTTTGCTTAACTGGTAAGTTACTGGACCTCATAATTTTATTCCCATGTATCTGTGATTTGCACATGTTTTCACTTCTGGAGATTGTAGTTTAATGTGTTTTTTTGGGTTGTTCTTGTGTGTAATTCTGATTGCTTTACTTCAGTTTTAGGTCTCGTTAACCTTTGACTTCATTATGTTGGTAATTTGAAACATGCCTAAACCTGATTTGAGTGAATTAGATTCTTTTCAAGCTTATCTAGCTTATGTGTCGCAACTTACTGATGTTTAGGGCCTTTGCATCTCTTTGTTGTTTAATTTTGCTATCAATCATGTTACTCGAACATGCTTTACTTACATGATTTGTATCCCTTTAATAGACCAGTTGATTGTGTTCAAAAGCATGAATATGTACATTAACTATGTAGCATAAGTCTATCTCCTGTCATATCCTTAATTTACTATGGTTATATCTTGTCTATCTAGCATGTTTGATCATGTCATTTATTAGTATGCTTCTAACATGTCTTGACTCCCCAATATTTTCAATGATCTGTTCTAATCCTGTCTAAATTTTGTTGCCAATTAATATGATTCCCTTCTTGTAACACTAGCATCTATACTTAGTATAATTTGAACTTTTCTTTACTATGACTATGCGTATACCAATCTTGCAAACTTATTTTGTCAATGTATGAGTATTTATGCACTAGGTATTGAACTTGCTCTTCTGAATCTTTGCTAAGTCTGCTCTTAAATTCTAAAGCCATGTTTGATTATCTTCTCTATGTGCTCAACTTGACTATGTTTGTATCCTTCAGTGTTGTCCTTCAACCTTAGTTTACTCTGTTTCACTTGTTACCTGGGCTCTTTTGACTTCTCATTCTTAGCCGGCAGAAAGCTAAGGCTGCCTAGGTTCTATCACGTACCTCCCTACTGTGAGTATTTCTCGGGGTCCAATTGAGACCCTTGTGAACTCTGACATATTAGGACTTAGTCCTTAGTCATTCCCTGAATCTCCTATGTTAACCTCCCTAGTGTGAGCACTGCTCGGGGTCCATTTGAGACCCTTGTGAACTCTGACACACTAGGGTCTAAGGTTCCTTGGCACTCTGTTCTAAATACTCCATCCTACCCCCTTTCTACCTACTGAATGAGCCAGTGGGTGTGTGCATATGGATATCTTCTGAATCTTTGATGATTATTGGGCTTAGGCTATGAAGATTATTTTTTGGGCTGTTGTGAAACTATGTGGACTTGAGGTTGAAGGCCTGGCCTGGCCGGGTACATTTTGGGCCTGCCTTAGGCCCACTATAGTTATTTTATAATTCTGTAATTTATTTCACTCATTGGGTCTGTAATAATATTATAATAACAGTTGGGGCGTTAGTAAAATTGGGAAAATGGGTTTATGTTTTGCCTGAGACGGGTAGAAATCCTGCCTATAGGTATTTAATTTGTTCAAACATGTTCTGCTACTCTGTGTGTTTGATAACCTGCCTATATGTGTTTAATTCGTTTAACATATTCTGCTTCTACATGTTTGTTAGATATCATGCCTGTAGGAAATAAAGTGACCAATCTTTCAATTGCAGCATGTTCACTAGATACCGTGATCATATGATTATATTAGCTTATCTGCATTTTAGAAATCATGCCTATAAGGTTTAATTGGTTAATGTGTTGTTGTTAAAATTACTTACTTAGGACACATGCTTATAGGAGCTATAACCAGTTTCAATCGCTAATTGTAGAAATCATGCCTATAGGGTAATCCTACCCACTTTCAAGTGCTAATATTGAACTTTCAACATTGTTTCGTTGCCACCATTAGAAAGCATGCCTATAGGATCAAACTGAGTAATGTTGAATGTCTTCCATAGTTATCACTACTAACTATTGCGTAAATCACCTAGATAGCATGTCTATAGGTTTAAGCGCTTAAAACTTGCAATTAGTAGGCAACTGTGTAGTCACTTAGAAATTGTGTCTAAAATGGCACCTTGCATGTGAAACATCCTGCATTCCAAGGTCACATAGAAACTAGGTCTATAGGGTTTAATGGCTTTAATTTGGCTCAATTCTGAAACTGTCTAACGCTTGACGCCTAATTTGTTTGCGTGCATTTGTTATCTAAGTGTGGAGGCTAACTTGAGCCCATTGTTGCTTTTACATGAAGTCCAACTTGTTTTTTATGTCTCCTAGTTTTCTCATTTTGAGCAGCCTAAGTTAAGTCTAAAACCACCCAAAATAGAGGTCCAAACGCCTCCTGGACCATAGGCATGGGACGGGTAGTACACGTCTAAGGTACGACTTAGAATCAATTAGTGGGCCTTAGGTAACAACTTAAAGATAGTAATCAGGTAGCAGGAGATGATAGTCTGTGCTCGATGGATAATATGAGTAACACCCCATCTCGAGGGAGTTACGAAGTATTATTTATGTTGCACGGGGTGATCCATTAGGCTAAAAAACTTAGGACCCCTCCCCCCTCTTGCCTTAAAATCAATTACTTTGTTTATTGGTAGATTTTTTATAATAATTGCCCCAACTGCTTGTCTTTCTGTTTATCTTGGACTAATTCATATAATTCGAGTAATGCCTAACACCTTCTCCCCAAGGTAATGTGAGCCCTTACCCGATCTTTGGTGACGCAAACTGGTTAAACCAGAGTTATTTTCAAATAGGTGCCCTAACGCACCTCAAATTCGTTAGGTGACGACTCTCTCTTTTAACATCCTTCCTTTAAAAGAGTTGTCACGTGTCGAAACCCGATTTCGCGAGAAAAAGGGGTGCGACAGCATGGCGACTCTGCTGGGGATATTTTTAGGCTCTTACCATAGCAAACTTGGTCTATATGAATTATTCTTCTCTGAGTGTGTCTTTACATGAATATCTCGCTCTCGTTCCTCTTTTATTGCTACTTGTATACCTTTTCCCCCTGTTTTTCCCTTTATTTGAGTTCGTATTAATATGTAAATATTTGCTTAATTTGGTTACAATGTGCATTTTCCTTTATTTTCTATTCATGTTCACTTGCTCCAAATCATTTTTAAATTTGCTACATCATGTCTCTCCCTACCCCTACCCCTTGCTTGCTTTATTACAATTTCCACATTGCACGAACAAACTTCTTCCTTGTTTTTCTTTCTTTTTATGTCTTTACGTTTCATTTAATACTGCATTTACTATTTTCATCATGTAAAATACTTGACAACATGTTGTTTTCTCTTTGCATAAAGCATGCTCCACATCATATTCCATGTATACGGCTAAAATTGGAGAGCACAATTTTACGATCATTACAGCGCTCAGAAGGCTTGAAGGTTCGAGTTTTGGCATCGAGGGGGCATATCGAAGGTCCTTGACCTCGGGAAGTCAAAATTGAAGACCAGCGTGGAAAGGTGGGAAATTTCCAAAAGTCACATGGTTAAAGCTGACAAAGTACGCAAAATAGTACAAGCTCGTACCGTGGCATTAAATGGTTGTACCAACCATCTCTCTTTGTATTAATTACACATGTACTATGTTGGGATTCCCCCTCATATATAAAGGATACCCTTGTCACTTTGTAACACACATGATATTCAATACAAGAAGAAGGATATCATTTTCTCTCTAACTAAAATATTCTCTACAATTATTTCATTGATTAATTGTCTTTCATTTATTGTGTTCATTAGTTGTTCTTCATTTATTACTCGTTATTGATCACAAATAGGCCATCTTCGAGGCCTTCAATACTGTTATATCATTCTCGACAGCCCCTTGTCAAGCTCCTAAGCTCGACCTCGAGGCCCGTTTCGACCGACCTCGAGACACCGTCTCTCCGCTGCTCGATTTGCATAATCTCGTTACCCTTTGGTCTTATTTCATTTTCTCACTTCTCACATAGCATCTACTGCCAAAACAACTGGTATTAAAATAGATCACGTATTTTTAGAACCACAAAATCAAATATAATTGTAATTACCATTTTCAAGGTAAACAGCTTGGCCCCCACCGTGGGGCTAAAAATAATAGTGATTGTTTTAGTGCTCGTTTTCTAAAAAACACAAGTTATTCTTTACACTTTTTCTTGTCCAAGAATCTTCAATTTCAGGTCAGAATATGTCTAACTCAGTAAACGCACATGAAAAAAACGGTCCCGAGGATCACGGAGAGAATGGCGTAGCTGCTTCAGGTGCCGGTGTGCCACCGCAAAACCCTGAAGGGGCACCAGTGCAAATCCCTGTCAATGAAGGCTCACGCAACGCTCAACATGTCGATGTGATCTCTCATACAGACGGAAGTGTACGTGAAGGAGATCAGTGTGAAGCGCAGGGAGCCCCTGCTCAAGGGGAAAGGGAAGTTAGCCTTCATGTCATTTTTGAGATGTCGCAAGCACAACCGGTGGCTATCGCTCAGCTACAAAGCCATCAGAGAACCCCAAGCACAGCACTACCAAAAACGGATCCTCGAGTCTAACAGGCACCAGAAAGGTCGAGCAATAATGGGTCAGCAGTCGATCCTGCTATTATGAAGATACTCGAAGACCTCGCAAAGAGGATTAAATCGAGCAAAAGGAAGATAGAAGCTAACGACAAAAAAGTGAAGACCTATAACTCGAGGGTCGATCAGATCCCGGGCGCACTCCCGATTCTGAAGGGTGTAGATTCAAAAAAATAGGTGCAAAAGCCATTCCCATCAAGTGAAGCCCCGATGCCCATACCGAAAAAATTAAGAATGCCCGATCTCCCGAAGTACAACGGGACTTTAGACCCCAATGAGCACATTACGGCCTACACTTGAGCTGTGAAAGGGAACGACCTAAGAGATGACAAGATTGAATCTGTCCTATTGAAAAAATTTGGAGAAACACTATCCAAATGGTCCATGATGTGATATCATAACCTGCCCCCGAACTCGATAGACTCATTTTCCATGATGGAGGACTCCTTTGTGAAGGCATATGTTGGTGCCATCAAGGTCGCTACGAGGAAATTTGATGTCTTCAAAATCAAGCAAAGAGAGAATGAGATTCTAAGGGAGTTCGTATCCCGCTTCCAACTGGAACGAATGGAATTACCACCAGTCTCCGATGATTGGGCAGTACAAGCCTTCGCTCAGGGCTTGAATGAATGAAGCTCGATAGCTTCGAAGCAGCTGAAGCAAAACTTGATCAAGTTTCCCATCGTAGTTTGGGCGGATGTACACAACAGGTATCAGTCGAAGATCAGAGTCGAGGATGACCAATTGGAGGCCCCCTCGGGCTCGGTGTACCCCAGCAAGCTCTTAGCAAAGGAATTGAGGCTCCCAGAAAGAGATCCGAGGCCAAGCAAAGAAAGATACAACCGTACATAGAAAATCAGAGAAATATCCCGAGGCGTAACATACCTCAAAGTGACTAAAGGATGGACCGATGACAGAATCCTCGGGGACTCGTGAACAAAGCAGGCTTTGATAGGCACACTGTGCCGGTAGAGGCATCCCGACTATTTGAGTACAACTTCAACATCGATGTTTCAGACATCGTATCGGCTATAAGTAAAATCAGGGACACCAGGTGGCCAAGACCAGTGCTATCAGATCCTTCACAGAGGAACCCCAACTTGATATGCGAATATCACGGTACCCACGGTCATAGGACCGAGAATTGCAGACGTCTTTGAGAAGAGGTGGCCCGACTGATTAGCAAAGGGCACCTCCGAGAGTTCCTCAGCGATCGAGCTAAAAACCAATTTTGGGAAAGAGAGGCAAACAAGAAAAATGAAACAGAGGAACCGCGACACATCATCCACATGATTATTGGTGGATTCGACGTCCCTCAAGGACCTGTTTTTAAGAAAAAGAAAGTATTCATCACCAGGGAAAAGCAAACTCGGAGCTACATACTTGAAGACGCCCTTTCATTCAGCAAAGAGGACATCGAGAATTTGTCTCAACCTCATAATGACGCACTGGTAATTTCCTTTCTTTTGAATAAATTTCAAATTAAGCGTGTGCTCGTGGATCCAGGTAGCTCTACCAACATAATTAGGTTGAGGGTGGTAGAGCAACTCGGGTTTCTCGACCAGATCGTGCCCGCCTCCCGTGTCCTCAACGGATTCAACATGGCGAGAAAAACAACCAAAGGGTAAATCGTGTTCCCAGTCAGTGTGGCCGGTACAATTTAGAACACCAAGTTTCATGTCATCGAAGATGACATGAGATATAATGTATTACTCGGAAGGCCGCGGATTCACAGTATGAGGGCGATGCCGTCGAACCTTCATCAAATGATGAAGTTCCCTACGAAGTATGGAATAAAACAGTATACGGGGAATAACACGCAGCAAAAGAAATGTTCACAGTGCATAATTCCGATATCAAATTCAAGGCTATATATCGAACTTATAAGACCCCTAAAAAGCCATACCCTTGATATAGACGCCGAGATTATCTCACTCGGGGACTAAAAGTCTACGGCTAAATACAATGAGTACCGTCATAAGGCTCCGGCCAAACTAACGCAACTCGGAGATGTCCGACTGTTGCCATAAAATCACATGTACTTCAAAAAAACTTTGAAAAGAACCGATTAAAGGTCGTACCAACCTAATGCGTAAGAGTCCAAGTCACCAGCTATAGTAAAGTCGTATCGACCAAATGCGTAAGAGCCCAAGTCGCCAGCTCGTACCAACCTAACGCGTAAGAGCCCAAGTCGCAAGCTACAGGTCGTACCAATCCAAAGCGCCTAAGGGTCGATGAGCTCGAGTCGAAACCCGACTCGGGGACTAATCCCAAAACGGTTAACTAAAAGCGCCTCAGGGCCAAATGCGTAAGAGCCCAAGTCGCCAGCTACACCGAAGGTCGTACCAACCTAACTCATAAGAGACCAAGTTTCCAGCTATAGGTAGTACCGACCCAATGAGCCTCGGGGCCAATTTAAAAACCTAAGGGCCGATGAGCTCGAGTCAAAACCCGACTTGGAGACTAAGCCTGAAACGGTTAACTAAAGCGCCTCAGGGCCAAATGCATAAGAGCCCTAGTCTCCAGCTACATTAAAGGTCGTACCAACCTAACGCGTAAGAGCCAAAGTCGCCAGCTATAGGTCGTACCGACCAAAAGCGCCTCAGGGACGATTAAAAATACCTAAGGGACGATGAGCTCGAGTTGAAACCCGACTCGGAGACTGAGCCCAAAACGGTTAACTAAAGCGCCTCAGGGCCAAATGCGTAAGAGCCCAAGTCGCCAGCTACACCGAAGGTCGTACCAACCTAACGCGTAAGAGACCAAGTTTCCAGCTACAGGTCGTACCGACCCCAATGCGCCTCAGGGACAATTTAAAAACCTAAGGGCCGATGAGCTCGAGTCGAAACCCGACTCAGAGACTAAGCCTGAAACGGTTAACTAAAGAGCCTCAGGGCCAAATGCATAAGAGCCCTAGTCGCCAGCTACACCGAAGGTCGTACCAACTTAACACATAAGAGCCCAAGTTGCCAGCTACAGGTCGTAGCGACCCAAAGAGCCTTAGGACTGATTTAAAAACCTAAGGCTGATGAGCTCGAGTCGAAACCTGACTCGGAGACTGAGCTCGAAACGGTTAACTAAAGCACCTCAAGGCCAAATGCGTAAGAGCCCAAGTCGCCAGCCTAAAAAGCCTCAGGGCCAATTTATAATCCCAAGGGTTTTGTCTCAAATTCTAATGCATTGGGCTAATTATCGACAAGAAAATCAGAGAAACCAAAGAATCTTTCATATATATATGTGTATTACAAATATGCATTAACAATGATCCCACAGGAGTCTTTATAAAGAACAAGAAAGGAAAAACTAGTCTGCTCTAGGGACCAGCTCCCTCGGAAGCCTTCAAACACCAGCATCGGCATCGGAAGAAAGGAAAAACTCGGCGTCGATCCCATCCTCTTTGGCCTGCTTTATCTCTTTTGAGAGATCAAAGCCCCTAGCATGAATCTCTTCAAGAGTCTCCCTCCGAGACCTACATCGGGCATACTCATTGCCCCTTCTCTCCCTGTCAAAATCTCCTCTCAGCTCAGCCCGAGCATCGGCAGCATCTTTCAAATAAATGGCCACTTTCTTATCGGCCTTCGCTCGAACTTCTTCAGCTTCAGCCCGGGCGTCCACGACCTCGGCCTTCATATTAAAAAGATTAGTCTCGAGCTTGGAAATCCTGCTCGTCTGAATCGAACTACTTTCTAGAGCATTACAAAGTTGTACCTCGAGGGTAGAGGCCTTGGCCAAGGCATTCCTTTGGGCCGCAACATGAACGCCTATCTGCACCTTCAGCACATGGCATTCGGAATTCACTTGCCCTACCTCGCCCCAAAGGCGTTCCAGCATTTCCATTTTTCTCTAAAGCTGAAGCACCGAAACATTAGTTTCCACAAGCGGGAAAGGAAGCATGTACTCCTTCAGGATAAGGTTACTTGACGCTCGAGATTGCCTTTATAGTTTCAACTCCGATACATCTCCGACCGAAGATGTATCAACTCTTTCATTTTCTTATAGCAAAGAAGCCTGAGAGATTTTTCCTTGCCCAAAGATTACCGCAAACTGGTCTCACAACGAAGCAGCTCGAACTTGAGCTTGTCAAAAACCTATGGAAAAGAAGCTTCAGTTCAAAGAAGGAAGATTCATAGCTAAAAAGCCAACAAAGCCGATCAAAACTCACCTCGGAACAGAGCTGATGAGCCGCCTCAAAATTTGAGCGTGCATCTACTGGCCTGGCCCCATCGGCCCCAGTTGAACCGCTCTCAATAGAGGCATGACCACTCGAGACCCCACTTCGTTCGGGTGGCCCCTAGCCCCAAACGTCCCTAGAAGTACCTTCGAGGGCAGAAGCAGACGATGGTGGAGGACTCTTGCAATTTCTCTCTCGAGGAACCTCTCCCTCAAAACTAGAGGTCTTAGGCCTAGCAAAATCGGTAACCTCGGGAGGCCCCCTGGCTCGAGCTATAGACGAAGAACCATCCTCCCGAGGAGAGCTGATATCCATAGAATAACCAACGCATATGAAGTCCTCCTCAGCAACGACATCTCCTTTTTGTCTCCGGGAAGGCCCCGCCTCATTGAGAATGTCCTCATTCATAGAGGATCTTTTTCTCTTATTATCCTCCCTCGGTTCCGAAGCCTACGGGCCTTCCCTCTCCTCGAAAGGACACGGTCTCACCTCAGAGAATCCACCAACGCCTACGATGGTAGAGTTAGTACGCATAAAAGAAAGCATTATTCAAAAGGCAACCACATGGACCATACCGTGGTGCTTTGCTTCCCATATTCCATTCGACAGATCTCGCCACTTGTGTTCGTCATATGTTGAGGAAGTCGCCAACCTCTGAGTCCAGTTCGCAAGATTAGGGACCTCCTCCGGCATCCATGGGACCGCTGAGAAAGAGAAAGAGAAACACTCTTATAAATCAATAAGAATAAAGGATACTAAGGAACGACATGGCACTTACATTTGATGTTCCATTTTTTGAGAAATGGCAGGAACTCCGCAGGAATGATGTCGACGGTCCTCACTCGGGAAAATTGACTCACCCACCCTCCATTTCGATCCTCATCATTGTTGGTGATGAAAGGCTTGGTGGACCGGCATCGTAATGCAATCAGTCCTTGACAATTCTAAGGCCGATATAATCTAATAAGGTGGTTGAGGGTAAACTCTAGCTCAGCCTTTTCGGTAAATTAACTCATCATCAGCACTATCCACCAAAAGGATGGATGAATCTGAGTCAGCGTGACTCGGTACCTTTTGCAGTATTCGAGCACCAGGCGGTCGAGGGGGCCAATGTGAAGGGGTACGTATACATGCTCAAGAATCCCTCCACATAGGTCATAATGTTCTCTTCTCGAGAAGATATCTGCACCATCATATTTTCTCCCTATCTGCGGTCTCTCCTCACGGCCTTGAGGTGGTTTTCTTCTATCGATCAGATGAACCTCGACGCATGCTCTCGATGGCCCGGGGCATCAAGAGTTTCTCTAGTGCAAAATCTTTCTTCAAAGCAAAGAAGCTCTAGGTTAATTCGCCGTACGCCGGCGGTGTGCCACCGGCCATGCAAGATGCAGAGTTAAGGTTTTCCTCTTCTTGGTGAACAGATTCGGGCACGGCAGCCATAACTACTCAAGCAAAGGTGAAGAGAAAGAAATTAAAACGGTTTCGCCAGATGAGAAAAGGAAGAAAACATTGAAAGAAAATCTAGTTTTGCAAAGTTGCAAGACTTAAAATAAAGAGGAAGCAAGTATATATATATATAGCAAGTGGCGGCTATTCAACTACTTTGAAAGCCATTTAATTCTGACAAAGTTGTCATAACTTTTGGGGAAGTGTACCGGCGGGGCCACCTCGGTCACTTCACAGTCATGTCGCATAAATGACACTGTCACACGGTGTTCGAGGGATCGAAGCCCCCATTCCGACCTAGCCTCGAGAAGGTGTCTCTCAAGGGGATCTACTATTGTAATTACGGGTTCCGAAGGGCTAATATCGAAGCATGAAAGTCAACTTTTGCATAAGCGTTACAGGGCAAAGATTGGGAGATTTATACCAAAGAGCCCTCATCTTACGTACTCTTCGACTTCGCTGCTGTCCGAGCCGCTTTCAGAGCCCTCATCTGACGTATTCGGCACTTCCGATTCTTCCTCCAGGGCCTTGGCTTCTTCGATCTCGGCAGAGAGATCGACACTCTTAGCGCTCACCTCCTCGAAGGCTTGTCTCCTGGCTTGTATGCGGGCATCAGCAACTGCCAGAACCAGTTTTAGCTCGGCCTTCTCAGATATCTCCCTGGCCTAGTCACTCGCAGCAGCAGCATCCCTTTTATATGAGAAGAAAAACTCATCGGCCTCAGACTTGGCCACAGACAGTGCAACAGCCTCCTCCTGAGCACCTCGAAGAAGGCCTTGGATCGAGGATAGCTTCCCCCGAAGCGCGTTTTTCTCCAAAGCCATGACATTATTCAGCCTAGCCAGCTCAAGGATTTCGGCGTCCTTGGCCGCAACATCCTCTCGGAGCCGCTCCACCAGGGAATCCTTCTGCCTAATCTGAAAAGCACAGAAAATAAGTCAATCAGCACCAAGAATTGCAATTAAAAATAAAAGTGTGGATACCAGAATACCTGCTCGATGAATTCGGCCCTCTCTCGGAGCACTCTCTCCGAGCTTGCCCCGAGGTTGATCAATTCCTCCTCTTTTCGGGCACATAGAGCCTCCAGGTCGACCGACTCCGACATAAGCTTCTCAAGCTCCTCTCCACGATGATTCAACTGATATTGCATCTTGGAGAAGGCTTGGTCATACAACTTCTTGACCTGCAGCATAGAGGAATAAAATCAAAAAACAAGAATAGGAAATCGAAGAACAACATATTATTTCGAGAATGTCACCTGCTTTTGGAGCCTCTCGGCCTCCTCGAGGGCAACGGGGGCATCAACATCAGTCTCCTCCTCCTCCCCTTCAAAATAGTCTCTAAATGCATCATCCTCTCCACGAGAGGTCTCGAAACCGGGAACATTCCTGACTTGGGCATCTCGTATCTCCCCTGGAGAAAATGACGAACTCGAGTGAAATCCACAGGAAACATCAGCCTCCATCGAGGCTTCTTTCCGATCCCGAAAAGCTCCAGTAGGAAGCCCTCCGAGCTCATCAACACAGACTGTGCCATGTCCGATGAGCATCTCGGGGACTACACCCGAACGCTCCTCGAGGGTCTCCTCAACATAGGGCGGGTCCGCACCGGCCGCCTCCAACTTAACAGACGACCTCCCAACAACTCTCGAAGCATCAATGCTTCGTTTTGCCCTTTGTACCAAAGGGCAGGTATCATCACTCTCTTCCTCAGTTCGCAGGCTCTCAGCGGCCGTTAAGGATAAGATCGTGGCATCGGTCTTGGGCTTCCGAGCCTTTTCCCTTTTTGATTTTAGAGACTCTACCGAGGCCTCCTTCTTCCTTTTCTTGTCCTTGGCGGTCTTCAGAGCCTCTTCCTCACCAGGTAGGGGCGGTCTTATCTACACACCTTCACCAAGGTGTGCACAATCATGTTATATCAAAAACACACCACCATCGAAAGTACTTACAAAAAATGAGAAAACAATGACGATAAGAGCATATTATGGTTCTTAGCCTGCCACCATGTTTTAGCCAGCTCACGCCATACGCGTTTGTTGTATAGAAAAGCGGAGTCCAAAAGTTTGACCCACCTTGAAAGGTCCCGGACCGCACTGGGAAACCAAACGGTGGCTACACAATTAGAAGAAAATCAGTCAAAGAGAAAAAGATATGGCAAAGCATACTCAATTCAGGGGTACTTACGTTTCATATTTCATTCCTTCGGGAACGGTATTCTATTAGCAGGGATGATGTTCGAAGTTCTGATTCTAACAAATCGGCTCATCCATCCCCGATCTTTATCCTCGTCGATGCATGCAAAGAATGCCTTGGCAGATCGACAGTGAAGTTTAATTAGGCCCCCGCGGAAGAGACGAGGGCTGTATAATCTGATCAAATGGTCGAGGGTGAAAGTCACTCCCTCGACCATGTTGGTAATGTGTAGAATCATATATACAATCCTCCAAAAAGACGGATAGATTTGACCGAGTGTCACTCGGTATTGATGAAAAAAGCTGAGAATCATCGGGTCAATCGGTGGAGAGGAAGAATCTACGAGGTCTAAGGTAAAAGGGTATGTATATACGCTGAGAAAGCCAGCCTTGTGCGTGACTAATTTTTTTTTTTTTAGTAATCCACTAGGCCATGCCTAGGGCTAGTTTTTATTAATAATTAACAAAATAACAAAGTAACATGTTGTCGTACATGGTGTAAGACTGTAATATTTGACTACTACATAGACTCTATTATTAATTTTGAGCATGAAATTCCCAAAATTAATATTACATATTGATCTAAGACTAAAAAGAATAATAAACTCTAACATTTGAAAAACTAGCCCTTTGCATTTGTTGTCTGCTATTAACTGCCGTTGCTTGCACATATAGCCACTTTCAGTCTTTTGGTTGTCCCAATCCTCATTTTGCATTTGTATCCTCCATAGCATTGCATAACTGGCACTGTCCCATTTGTTAGAAAATATGACTGTCCAAAGGTTCTGCTTGGTGGTGTTATTTTTGTATCCTGAGTTATGTCCATTTCGAGTGTATTCATTTGCTATCCTAGCATTGCTCTCTTTGTAGATTGTTTTTTATGATGATATACTGCCCTCAATACCAATAACACACCTATATCTGTATGCTCAAACCATGAATTGGTGCAAACTTTGATGTTTAGGAAGTTGGTATCGTAATTGCCTTGTCCTATTTCTGTTACTATGCTTATGTTTACCCATGAAGTCCCTTCACTGGATTGAGTACCTTGTACTAATACCACCAGCTGAAGGTTCTTCAATGAGTAAGACATAGACACAGTACTGAGACGTCTCAAGACTAAGCTCCTGCTACTCTTGCAACTATGTGCAAACAGACTGACAACCCTGTGAATTACCTCTTGAGTTCTGAAAATCTTGATTTTTGAAGTTAATGGTGTGTATTTGTCCTTGCATATTTCCTCATTTATTCCCATGTTTGAAAGCCAATCATTCCAGTTCACCATTAAGATCAATAATAGACATGTCCCCAATTGCATGCATATGACCTGATTGTGTAGTTGTTCTTGTGCTCTCCATAAATCCTTTTGGATAACCTCTTCTTGTATCCAATCTGTTAGTTATAGTACACTGATGAGCTAATACTATGCGAGAAATTACACCAACAACTTCTATTTTTGGTTCCACGAAGCCAAGGTCAAGGATTCTGATTAAGCAACTCCATGCCTTCATGCTTGTGCCTACTATCCAAACTCCTTCAAGGGAATGAGAAGAAACTGCTAATACCACCCTTTGAAGTTGTAGTAGATAGTAGGGCATGAATATAATAAAATTCCCTGCAAAACAAAACACATTGTTAGTCAAAAAATCAACCATCATATCCTCCTTCCAACGAATTTTGATATGATGATCTGCTGCATCTTGTGCACACTCTACTGATAAGAGTGTTTTCTGTTCAATATTTTTAGTTGCTGCATTCTTTACTGCGTGGCTCCCTGTATGATCTTCTCAGTTCCTTATTTCTTTTTTGTTACTGTTTCTGGGCAGATTTATCTTCTCTTGTTTTTGTGTATGTTCCTTATTATTTCTTTTGTGTTTGTCCTGTTGAAGGTGGCAAGAACCATGTGCTTTAGAGACCAGCTCATGGTTGAGAATGAGTAGTATGATCAACCTCTATTCAAAGAACTTTGGTCCTCCAATGCTCCTAGCCTCTATACCTAGTCTAACCCCTAATTCAATTCCAGTGGACTTAGTACTATGTACTAATACCACCTGCTGGAGTTTCATCAAGGAATATAGTCTAGGTATAGTATAATCACCTGCAAAAAAGAAAAGTTTGTTAGTAAAAAAATTGAACACCATGTTCTCCTCCACAAGGACTTCATGATGCCCATGACTATTATGCCCATTGTTTTCCTTCCTCATCCCAGATTTTATGGTTACTCCTACATACTCCCTGCAACTCTTACTCACAAATATGGACGTTGCATCTTGTCATTATTCAGCAACCTCCTACCAGGTCCATCCAATTCCCTAAAATAGTGGCACTCGATTGGGCCTACTTCTAAAGCGTAATTTGCAAGATGATCTGCCAACCTATTGCCTTCCCTTAGCGCGTGTACCACTGTTACTTTAGCCTTTGACATCAACTCTTTAATATCCTCCACTTGAGTATAAATGCTCCATGGCACTCCCCATTCTCCAGTAAGCACATTCTTCGGAAGCATTGAATCAGTGTGAAGTTCTATCAGAACATATTCATTTTCAATGCAGTAATTCATTGCTTCTAAGACAGCCTTTGCTTCAGCTTCAGAGTTTGTTCCTTCCTGCACCTCATTCCTACATCCAAAAACCAGATCTCCTTCTTCATTTCGAAGAACATACCCATTTGAGCTCCTCCCAGGGTTCCCTTTAGAAGCCTAATCCGTGTTAACTTTTATCCACCTTGGGCTTGGGAATTCCCGTAGGACCTAGGTGAACTTCAACTTAGGCATAAATGCTTCCAGCATATGCAGTAGATCAGGCCATCTATGTGGTACATTTCAAAGGTTTGGCTTTCTGTACTGAACTAGGTACTCCATAGTGGTCGATATCTGGTAAATGACTCTGTTAACAGTCACAACTTCCCAATATTTGTAGCTGTTTCGTCGCTTGCACAGTTCCCACACAATAATTGCTGGTAATGCCCTTAGAATGTGTTGAAGTCTAGGAATCACATCAGCAGTCCAACACTTTATTACTGCCTGATGAAATGTGTTACCATCCACACTAATACCAGCATGTCCCAAGAAATATCTCCAGACTTTCGTTGCAGCAGCAAATGTGAAGAAAAAGGTGTTGCATAGTTTCCTCCCTTGTTTCATAGCAACACCAACATATAGACGCCATTAGGTATCCCAATCTTCTTAAAAAACTCATCCAAAGGCAGCTTATTTCTCCATACTTTCCACATGAAAAATGAAATCTTGAATGGTAGTCCTGTCACCCAGATATTCCTATATGCATTGCAAGGTTCATGTCTCCTTCGCACATAATCCCAAGCTGATTTAACAGTAAAGTCACCATTTGATTCCAACATCCAAAAAGGCTTTTCCAGTACATCATGTACGATTGGAGGTTTCAATTGGTGCAATATGTGATCAGCTAGATCTTCTGGTAATATCTCCCTAATCCTCTCCTCATTCCATCTACCATTTTCCACCATATCATATATGTTTTGGACAGCTTCATCACATATAAAATCCGAAGGTGTGACAAAATATAATGCTCCCAAACCTGTCCAGTTGTCAAACCAAAATAATGATGACCCCATCTTAGGTTTCCAAAGAATTTGGTGCTCTATGTGTTCCCTACACTCCACCATTTTTCTCCAAACATGAGATCCATATCTCCCCGGGACAATAATATGATTAAGTTTTTTACAGTAGTTTTGGCTCATAAATGAGCTCCATAGGCTTGGTTTTGTCCTAAAGTTCTACCACAACTTGCAAACCAAAGTTGTGGAGACATCATGTAATGATAGAAAACCAACACCCCCTTCCTCACAAGGTAAGCAAAGGGTGTTCCATGATGCCCAGTGTCTATTTTCCACTCCCACCGTACTGCTCTAGAAAAATTGAGCAAATATTTTATGTAGCTTGTTAATTACATACGATGGAGGGTTCACTACTGATAATAGATGTATTGGCATACCTTGGAGAACATGTGAAATTAATACAGCCTTTCCCCCAATGGACGGTAACTTTCCTTTCCAGTCCTGTAGTTTGTTTAACACTTTGTTCATTAGGCCCTGATAATAGTCCATCCTTCCTCTAGCATAAAAGATAGGACACCCAAGGTAAATGAATGGGAAATCCTGCTTAGCTATACATGTGATCCTTTCCACCTTGCGCACAACTTCTTCCCGTACTGAATTATGCAAGTATAGGACAGATTTTTGTTTGTTAACTAGTTGGCAAGAAGTATTTTCATATTCTGCTAGAACCCCCATGATCAACCTCAGAGATGTAGCATAAGAAGAACAAAATATGATTGTATCATCCGCGTACGCAAGATGATTAATCTTAGGACTCCATTTGGGCAATCCATATCCACAAAAATATAAATTTCAATGAAGTGAATTCAGACTCTTGATAATGCTTCTGCCGCCAAAATGAATAATGTATGTGATAATGGATCACCTTGTTTTACCCCTCTTGATGATTTGAAAAAAACATGAGGCTGCCGATTAATCAATATTGAGTACCAATTGTTAGCTACAATCCTGTACACCATATCGATAAATATTTCTCCAAAGCCCATCTTCCTCAATGTCTTTTCCAAAAATAGCCATGACAATCTATCATACGCTTTGGTCATGTCTAGTTTGATTAATACATTTGGCCCTGCTCTTGTTCTTAATCTGATGTCTGTGATGATCTCCTGCATTAAAAGGACATTCTCTACTATGCTCCTCCCCTTAATAAATCTTGCTTGTTCCTTAGAAATCAAATTAGGAAGCAACACTGCCAATCTCTCATGCACAACTCTAGAAAAGATTTTATTGACAAAATTTCGAAGACTAATAGGTCGCATGTCAGAGAAGGTAATGACTTCCTTCTTCTTAGGTAGTAAGACCAGGTTAGTGTGTGTCACATACCTGAGAAGTTCATGTCCGTTGAAGAAAGCTACAACCATTTCAACTATGTCGTCTCCTATTATGTCCCAACATGAGTGATAAAAACAACCAGTGAACCCATCCGGTCCCCCTGCACTCTCCCCATTTAATCCCAAAACTGCATACTTTACCTCATCTTTTGTAGGCTGTTTTATTAACTCCAGGTTTTGACTACTATCCAGCATAGTTGGAACATGTTCCAAAATATGGAAAGATGCAGGATATGTGTTTTCATGGAACTGATCACTAAAAAAATTTACTGCTTCTTCTGCAATACCTTCAGTATCTTCAAGCCAATTTCCATCAGTGTTTTGAATCCTTTTCACTTGTAAACTTCTTCTTCTACCATTTACTTGCGCATGGAAGAATTTCGTATTTTGATCGCCATCTTTGAACCATGACATCCCCGATTTTTGCTTCCAAAATTCTTCTTCCAATGTTAGAAATTTGAGAAGATCTGCTTGGACTTTTTGAAGTCTTTATCTGTTTTGATACGTAGGAGCCCTCTCAAACTGAGCTTCATGGACTAACACCACCTCCTCTAAGCTAGCAATTCTTTGAAAATGTCACCATACGTTGCCCTGCTCCATGTTGATAATGGTTTCTTCAGATTATTTAGCTTGTAGTTAAACATATAGAAAGGGTCACCTATAAAATCTACCTTCCAGTTCTGCTCGACCACTCCCTTAAACGATGGATGTTTAGTCCAAAAATTAACGAATTTGAAAGCTTTATTTCTAGGTGTTGCATCTGGATTGCTCTCCAATAACATTGGACTATGATCAGAGCCAATTTTTGATAAGTGAGTTACTTACAAATTAGGCCACATCTGCTGCCATTCCAAATTTCCCAAGCAACGATCGAGTCTTTTAAAGATACAGTCAGCTTCACCTCGCCCATTCCACTATGTATAAATACTACATTTGAAACCTAAATCAGCGAGGTTACACGTGTTAATGCAATGTCTAAAGTCATTGACTTCATTTAAATGTACAGGGAGTCCTCAAAATTTCTCTTCCTCATTTAATATGACATTAAAATCCCCTCCAACGAGCCAAGGCAAGGACACATCTCTAGCCAAATAGTATAAGTTATCCCACAGCTCTATACGCTCCATTGCATCGCATTTCGCATATAAAAAAGTGACAATAAATGATGAATGTGTGTCCAGATTTGTGAACTTCATTGTCAGTTGTTGCTTCAAGTCATAAACAATCTCTACTCCATGATCTTAATCTACGAACACCCAAATTTTGTTGGACACATTCGAGAAAGCTTGCAGCATTCCAATCCTTCTTCTGTATCTATCCAGCTTCTTCTTCTTCTTCTTCTTCTTCTTCTGCTTTGGTTCCATTATCCCTATGAATTTGAAATGATGTTGTCTTTTCATAATGATCAGCCTCTCAAAGGCCTGCATTGTATTCACTGATCGCACATTCCAAATGAGTGCATTCATTATTAATTAATGGACTTAGAGAGGGTCCTTCTTGTTTGAACCCCTTGAACTACACCTTGTGTACTATCTTTTTGTTGTTTCTTCTTTCCCCTACCAGCAAAATTCCCTTTCTCTATTTGCCTAGGTAATAAGTCTCCTAGTTGAGCAATTTGTTTGATGTTTTGGCAGGTTGATTCAACATCTAAATATCTCCCTTTACCTCTAAAATTTTCATCCTCAATCATGTTCTTCACTGGATCAGCCAGTTGCACTTGTGTAGAAATAGGAATCAAGCTTTGCTGCTGATATTCTCGAGTCTGTTGACCCTCAGTATCCTAAGGAGTAGTATTCTTGCCCAAACCTTGGTCCTCTAAATATTGACCTCCCTCTCTAGTATTGATCTCTTCAGAATTCTGCCTTACACCTGCTGCTGAATTTATAACACCATATGTTATCCCCTCTATTTGTTCATTCAACTTATCCATAGTTATATTGGGAGCTGGAGGTAACTCTCCATCAGATATAGGTGCAATTACTTTTCGAGCATCAACTGCTTCAGATATTGTGGCAGCATTATCACTTTGATCAGCTTCAATGTCTACATTTTTACCAGACTTCTCCCCTGTTGTCCCCTGCTCCTTGTTGTTTTTATTATTAACACTTTGATCCTCTTCGTCAATTTCTTCATCTGATGATTCTTTTTCACCTATGACCCCTTCAGGTAATTCTCCTTGATCTGATTGTTCTTCGATTTGATCAATCCAAAGTTTACCTCCATTAATCTGCATTCTTTCATTATCTTTTGCCACCTCATCAGTTACATCAAGATCAATTGATTGCAAAGGTACTTCTTGGCATGATTGGTTAGTTGCAACCTTATTCTCTATAAATGTTCTATTCATCCAAGCTGCGATAGATTCTTTTAGAGTAGCATCAGCACCTTCATTCACATTCTTAGTAGGACTTCCTTGCTTCCCTTTCCCTTTTGACTTAGGAGTAAATTCGGCTGCCTTTGGATTTAGTTTCCCCGTATCATTGGGATTATCTTTAGAGTTCTTTGCTTCAGTAATTTGCTCTCTCACTACCAGTTGCTTATTTGCTTCATCATCATTGTCATGAACTTCTAATGCAGCAAATTTATTGGAAGTCTGAATTTGCTGATTAGAACCAACATCAACTGGGACAATTTCTCTTCTTGAAGACTTATTACCTTCCTGTAGCATCATTCCCCTATTGAATATCTCTTACACCTTGAATCCTCTGTACATTGTTAGGCTCCACCGGAACTATTTCCTTGCCATTATGACCTTATACCAAATCTGTTTTTGCATTAGGCTTTACACGATTGTCCCTAACCTCTTTCCATTGTTCTCCAACATTGCCAACAACCTTCCCACTAGTCAAAAACATTAGAGGTTCCTTATTCTTATCCTTTCCATTACCATTGTCATCTGCAGTATACTTCCCAGAATCATCTATCTCTGATGCAAGTGCCAACATTCAAAACCGTCATGCCCTTGAAGTCTACACTCCTTACAATATTTAGGAATCATATCGTATTTAATATTAACCCACTCCGTCCTTATTTCTCCTGATAATTCATTCACAATATTCATCCTCACCTTCTTAGGATGATCGGCTAACAAATCAACAAGAACTTTAACCCTTGCACAACTAGGTCGAGTCTTATTGATAGTAGCCATATCTAATTGTAACGGCGTCCCTACTGCTGAAGCAATAGAAAATAAACATTCCTTCACATAAAAAGTGGGACGTAAACCTGGGAATGATATCCATGCCATCGCCTTAGTAGTGCCTTAAATTTGGAGTCATATATAAGAGGTCGCAACTGATATTTCTGCCCAGTTTTATCTTTAACATAATATGTACCTTTCGACGTAAAATCAATGAAGTCCTGCCATAATGTCAAACGAATGAGAACATGTCTGTCTCTAAGATATCCAATGTTTCATGCTCCCTTAATTCCACATTGAGAGGGCATCTTACGAATTTCTTGAAGTTCTGGCCAGCCATATGCAAATTTGCCAACAACTGCGTACTTAAGTCCTTCAATAATGTTCATTCGATCAACTTCTGCCTCAGTGAACGTAACCAGTGGTTGTCCAATCACAAACAAATCCCTTCTCATCAATAATGGTTCGACAGTAGCATGCACAACTCTGTTTGCGTTCGAGTTTGCATTGATCGTACTAGGTTTAAGGAGGCTGGAATAATCCATTGGTGCTTTAGACTATGTAGTTGTATTATGAACGGAGGGGGATGCTTGGGGAGGCTGACCAGCCATTGTAGGGGGCTGGCCGCCCGGCCGGCAAGGCCATGGGAGGGGTTACGCTGGTTCACTACTGATCGCCCAAAATAGGAGAGAGAACAGAGCGTTTTTGGCATAGGGTTATGAATTATTGAATTGTAGGGATTTGTACTAGGGCCGCCTCCCCCCAACGGCAATCAAGTTTTACCCTCTCTGTATCGGATACTACACTTATATATCGGGACATGGGCTCGCATCGGCCTGGTGGAAGGGGGGTTTTCAATCGTGAAATCAAAGATGGTTTTGAAAGGGCCAGGGATGCATTGCTCGATGGTAGGAGGAGTTCTTTCCTTGCCCTTAGACGGGGGTGATGAAGAAGGGGCTCCCTCCTTTTGAGGTACTGTTTTGGAAGTTTTTGCCATGGCTATAACTGAGTTTTGAAGAGAGGAGATGAAGAAGCAAACGCAGATAGAAGATAAGAGTGGGAAACACTTAGTATAAGTTTGAAGGTTTGAAGAAGATGTAAAATTATGAAAGGGCAAGTGATTGAAGTATTTATAGAGGCCTTTTGGGCATGCATTGAAGCGGGAAGGTCGAACCAATAACGGTTCGTGGGCTTATCGAGAATTGTGTTGAAGCTCTGCACATCTTTTTATATCATATCATTTAATGCTCTGATGAGAATGACGTAATAATGGATATATAAAAGAGTCAAGAAGTCACGACCTTTTCTTATCACTTCATTCTAAGAAATGCAGGGACTATCTGTATATGGCTAAAATCGGAGAGCTCAATTTTACGATCATTACGGTGCTCAGAAGGCTCGAAGGTTTGAGTTTTGGCATCGAGGGGGTACATCGAAGGTCCTCAACCTCGGGGCAGTGCAAATCAAAGACCAACGTGGAAAGGCGGGAAATTCCCAAAAGGCATATGGTTAAAGCTGACAAAGTACGCAAAATAGTACAAGCCCGTACCGTGGCATTAAATGGTTGTACTAGCCATATCTCTTTGTATTAATTACACATGTACTATGTTGGGATTCCCCCTCATATATAAAGGGGACACTTGTCACTTTTTAACACACATGATATTCAATACAAGAAGAAGGACATCCTCTGCTCTCTAACTAAAACATTCTCTACAATTGTTTCATTGATTAATTGGCTTTCATTTATTGTGTTCATTAGTTGTTCTTCATTTATTACTCGTTATTGATCACAAATAGGCCATCTTCGAGGCCTTCAATACTATTATATCATTCTCGACAGCCCCTTGTCAAGCTCCCAAGCTCGACCTCGAGGCCCGTTCCGACCGACCTCGAGACCCCGTCTCTCCGCTACTCGATTTGCATAATCTCGTTGCCCTTTGCTCTTATTTCTTTTTCTCGCTTCTCACTTAGCATCTACTGCCTAAAAAACTGGTATTAAAATAGATCACATATTTTTAGAACCACAAAATCAAATATAATTGTAATTACCATTTTCAAGGTAAACATTCCACTCGTACGTAATTAATACCATAGCGGCACTTGATGAGTGTCTGCGCTCTTTCTAAATCACCCTTTAAATTTGGAAAGGCCTATTTGCGGTAAAACTAGTCGATCAGTGGTGCAGTCAACGGTTTCGTGCTTTTCCCTCTCGAGTTGTCCTCTTGAGGGTACCGGTATAGACTCTTCTAGAAACCCCCACTCTAATATTAACTGTGCATGCATCATGTCCAAACCTAGTATGAGTTAGAACGTTGTCCGTGTAATAACCCGCTAAGGCAAGCCTTGTCCAAAGTCCACCGGGATTTCCATAATCCCAATGGAAACAATCACTATCTATGCATTATTTGGAGAAAACATGTCAATATGTTGATCATTAAAGTGTAAATAGCCAAATCCGGAGGGGGAAAGGGCTAACTTTATTTGTTTTGCAGAAATGAGGCACAAAGTCCCCAGGTTCGGCATGGTTCAAAATATCCCACCTTTGTTGCTGGTTTGGTGGGAAAATCTCTCACCAAGTGACAAAAATCATGTGAAAAGAGTCCTCAGGAATTTACCTTCCTAGTTAGATATTCAGCCGAACAATGTACTAATTGAAGCCGCTACTATGTTTTGGGATTAGAAGAGGGTTGTCTCCCATTTTGGTGATATATAAATGAATCCCCTTCTAGAGGAAATAGGAGGCTTTGATGGGCTCCCATGGGATAGCCCTGGTCTGTTGGTACCGAAAAATCGTACTTCTCGAGGCTTTCTAAAAATGATGGGTTTCAGGAAGAATGATGATTTAGTCTGCCTGAAGAAATCTTACATACCATTTGATTTCCTTTACGAGCGTTATGGGCACAACAAGTCATATCGCCTTTACCATGATGAGTTTGCAATCACTTCTTTGGGTTCGACACATCGCCGAGTTTTTGTATTCATTATTGTTTTCTGGGGGGTATTCCCAATACAAAGAGAAAGGATCCACACTCGCCTAGATATGGTCACTAAGACCCTAATGGAAGGAATTAAGGGGAAAACTTACACTATTTCCCCAATGATCGTGGATGAGATGTACCGAGCCTTAGACCGTTGCAAAAAAGGATATAGGTATTTAGAGGGTTGCAATTTGTTGCTGCAAATATGGTTGCTTGAACATCTTCAGAGAGGACAATATTGTCAAGAGTTTTCGCGGTGACCATGGAATGACCACATAGCTTATCACCATCCGAAGAGGATGACTTTTATCCCAGACAGCTTTGCACAACCAGGAAGCACTGTGAGCTGGGTAAATTTCTTTAGCAATTTTACTGATGACAAGGTACATTGCATGTTCGAGTGGTTCCCTAGTAGTGAATTCATCATCAGGTCGAGGGATGTTCCTTATCTAGTGTTAATCGGATTAAGGGGAATCTATTCTTATGCTTCTATCAGAGTCATGAAGCAAGCTGGGAGGAAACAGGTCATACCACGAGTTTCAAAAATGGTTCATTACAAAGCAGACTTCCAAGGAAATGCCATTCCATTCAAGTTCGAGGCGCACCATATGTGGCATCAAAAGATTGTTGTGGAGAAGGATACTATCGATCTAGATCGGTATTATGTCGGCGATGTGTACTTCTACCTATCATGGTTGGTCGATGACATAGCGGGAGAGGTCAAGCCAAGGGTTGATTTGACAAATAGGGTCATAGACGACGTTGCTGAGGCACAAGTCAAATATATGAGGTTGCGCAAAAGGGTTTTTAAATTTGAGGCCAGGCATTTGGAACAACATAAAGTGGACATGGAAGCAATCAACGAATGGAGGGGAATCGCTACTAAGTCGACAGAGAGGTTGGAGTATCTGGAGCAGGGTTTGATGGACTTGAGGGAAAGGTAAGGAAAAGGGTCTCGGGTTGTCAAAACACAAAAGGCAATGAAGGAGGACATCTAGCAAAGGCATATTTGTTGTTGGACATGCGCGACCTAGGGAATCTGATTGATGGGGCCAAGAAGGACAAGCTTGGAGAAGGTCCCTCTGGGACCGAGTAGATTATGATTGATATTTTCTTATTTTCTAAATTCGTTTTAGAATTCGATTGTAATAAGGCAAATGCCACTAGTGACTCTTTATAATTATTGTCGTTTTAGTTTGGTCTATGTATCATATTAATGAAATGACGCAATTGTCAGCATTAAGTTTTCTCCAAATATATATGCCCCTAGGCCTACCTCGGGCACAATGAGGTCCTCAAATTAGGATGCGAATTTACAATTTCGCAATATGTGTTTATATACTGCAAATATCCTTTTAATATTCCTTACTGACTTGTTTACCTTTTGTTTTTCTTCTTCTCTTTGTTTTGTTTATTCCATCCCCTAAGGTTGGTTCGTGCAGACTGACATCATCAGCATATCATACCAGATCTAGAGGTCCTCCTCCTCCTCCTCCTCCTCCAAGTGATCCTAAGAACAAAGGAAAAGCTAAGATGGACAATATGAGTGGTATCAGGAAAGACAACGCTACACATGCAGAGAATGTTGAAACTTCGGATGGTCGGAGTACTCTGGCACAGAATGATTTGGTTTTGCGGTTAGAATAAAAGATATTGGAGTTACAAGGGGAATTTGAGCAGGCCCACAACTTGGCAAACCTTTACCTCATCCTAAATGTGCTCGACGTCAACCAACAAAACACCCAGAACCCAGCACTTCCTCAAAACACACAAAACCAACACCCACAAAATCCTCCCGCACCTCATCAATACGCCACGCCTCCCCAAAACCCTAATCCTCCACCAGTACCAACTGAGACACGAGAAGGAACTATGAACATAAAAGCGTTCGATGGGTCTCAAAGGGCCACGATCGAAGAAACCAACTTCTGTTTACAAATGGGTCCAACTTGGTTTGATGTTGAATTCCAAGTGCTTGACATATCCTCCTCATACAATATGCTATTAAGATGACCTTGGATACACGCCACTAGGGCTATATCTTCCACTCTGCATCAGGCTGTGAAGTTCGAATGGAACCATCGGGAGGTGATCATTCATGGAGATGGGAGTAATCCTATTTACACCAACCAGACTGTTTAGGTTATGGAGAATAGAAGGAAGATAGGGGGAGAGACTTAACTTTGCATTGAGTGTGTTAACGCGATCGAGAAGGATAAATGGTGGAGTAGAAAAATAGAAACCATATTGGTATGGACAAGGTATGAACCCGGCAGGGGTCTTGGAAAGAATCTCCAGGGTATCGCCAAACCAATACAAGTAAAACGTCATGGCACAACCTTTGGACTTGGATATCAGTATACCTGGCATGAATATCAAAATTAGTCGACACCATGGCGTGTTCCTTATTACTCTCTTGAGCAATCGATACCACATTTGAGCCAATCCTTTCATCAGGCCAATATGATGTGGGATCTGAAGAAGATGAAATTCTAGCGGGTTTAAGGAATCTGTTCTTGGAAGACGAAGATATGGACTGCAGTGTAATAGTTGAGGAGGAGGAGGGGCAGTAGGAAGGACTCATTATCCAGACAGTGGAGAAGGGAGTTTTTCTCAGGAACTTGACCGACACACCATCAAGGGCCTGCCGAGTTCCGGGGTAGCCTGGCTGCTAGTGTCATTTATTTTGAAAATAATTCTTATGAGCATTTTTAAAACGTTTTCAGTAATTTGTTTTGAAACAATTGTTTGAATCATTAAAATTGTTTTTTGTTTGACATCTTGATACTTATTAATGGTTTGCTATTTTATTATTTATTAATATCCTCTACATTTTTCTCTCTACAACATTATTATTTCTTATCTTGATGAACCAACAACTGTGACATGTAATGAGACAATGCAACATAAGGATAGTGACTCAAAGAAAATAGAATAAGAGGATATAATACCTGAGGAAATTGTCAGAGAGGTTGAGAATTTTGAGAACAAGCCTAAGTCCAATCTTGACGAAATCGAGATAGTCAATTTGGGAGATTCTGAACAGTCAAAGAAACACAAATAAGCATTCACTTGTCACCATCGGAGAAGGAAGAATATAGTTGTTTCCTGAAAGAATATGAGGACATTTTCGCATGGTCTTATGATAATATGAATGGTTTGAGCACATCTATAGTGGATCATAAACTACCTACCAACCCAATGTGCCTGCCGGTAAAGCAGAAGCTCAGAAAGTTCAAGCCAGACATGAGTTTGAAAATCAAAGAAGAAGTCACCAAATAGATCAAAACTAAGGTTCTCAGAGTGGTTGAATATCCAACCTAGTTGGCTAACATAGTGCCAGTTCCAAAGAAGGATGGGAAAGTCAGAGTATGCGTCGATTATCGGGACCTAAACAGAGCAAGTCCCACAGATGATTTTCCATTACCCAACATACACATATTGATCGACAATTGTGCCAAGCATGAACTCCAGTCTTTCGTGGATTGCTTCGCGGGATATCATCAGATCTGGATGGATGAAGAAGATGCCGAGAAAACAACTTTTATTACACCATGAGGGGTTCAATAAAATGATGTTGTCTGGTCTGAAGAATGTTGGGGCTACTTATATGAGAGCCATGGCAACTAGTTTCCATGACATGACACACAAGGAAATAGAAGTATATGTGGATGACGTCATTATCAAATCCAAAAAGGGTACAAATCACATAGCATACTTGAGGAAATTCTTTGATCGGCTTCAGAGGTACAATTGAAATTGAATCCCACAAAATGTGCCTTCGGGGTCTCCGCCAGAAAGTTGTTAGGATTCATCGCCAGTCGCCGAGGAATTGAGCTAGACCCATCAAAGGTCAAGGCTATCAAGGATTTGCCACCTCCAAAGAATAAGAAAGACGTGATGAGCTTCTTGGGATGTCTCAATTACATCAGCCGCTTCATAGCACAATCAACCGTGATCTGTGAGCAGATTTTCAAAATGTTAAAGAAAGATGCCGCAACAAGTTGGACTGAAGACTGCCAAAAAGCTTTTGACAAAATCAAAGAATATTTGTCCACACAGCCAGTCCTGGTCCTGCTGGAACCTGGTAGACAACTACTACTCTATTTGTTCGTACTAAATGGGGCTTTCCGTTGTGTCCTGGGACAAGACGACGAGACGGGGAGGAAAGAACAGGCCATATACTATCTGAGTAAGAAGTTCACACCCTACGAAGCACGGTATTCTTTGTTGGAATGCACCTACTGTGCTCTGACATGGATAGCTCAGAAACTGAGGCACTATTTATGTGCATATTCCACATATCTCATATCAAGGATGGATCCTCTGAAATATATTTTTCAGAAGCCCATGCCTATAGGGAAGCTGGAAAATGGTAGATATTGTTGAGTGAATTTGACATCGTCTATGTGACTCAGAAGGCAGTTAAGGGACAAGCATTAGCAGATCATCTTGTAGAAAATCCTGGAGGAGGAGAATACAAACCACTAAAAACATATTTTTCCGATGAAGAAGTACCATTTGTAGGAGAAGATATCACTGAAGCCTACGACGGTTGGAGAATGTTTTTAGATGGAGCCGCAAATTTCAAAGAAATGAGTATTAGAGCCATTTTGGTGTCAGAAACAGGTCAACATTATCCGATATCCGCAAAACTTAGATTTTCGTGCACCAATAATATGGTAGAATATGAAGCTTGCATATTGGGGCTCAATTTGGCCATTGACATGAACATCCAGGAGTTACTGGTAATTGGTGATTCAGATCTTCTGGTACATCAGGTTCAGGGAGAATGGGCTACAAAGAATACCAAGATATTACCATATCTATATCGTGTGCAAGAGATGCTGAAGAGGTTCACGAAGATAGAATTCAGACATGTCCCGAGAATCCAGAATGAGTTCACAAACGCACTGGCCACTTTGTCCTCCATGATACAAAACCTGGATAAGAATTTCATCGACCCTATTAAGGTAAGGATTCATAATCAGCCAGCTTACTGCACTCATGTTGAAGAAGAAACATATTTGAATCCGTGGTTCCATGATATCAAGGAATACTTGGCAAAAGGGGAATACCTGAAGCATGCAAATTATACCCAGAAATGCACACTCCGAAGATTATCCAACCATTTCTTCCAAACTGGAGGAATTATGTACAGAAGGACTCTAGATCTAGCATTATTACGGTGTGTTGACGCCAATGAGGCTTCCAAATTGCTCGAAGAGGTACACGCAGGAACTTGTGGACCACACATGAATGGTTTCGTTTTAGCCAAGAAGATACTGAGAGCAGGATATTTTTGGATGACTATGGAAACAGACTGCATCAGGTATGTCTAGAAATGTCACCAGTGCCAAATACACGTAGATATGATACGGGTGCCACAGAATGAACTCAATGCAACAAGTGCACCTTGGCTTTTTGCCGCTTGGGGAATGGATGTCATTGGTTCAATCGAACCCGCTGCTTCAAACGGGCACATGTTCATTTTAGCGACCATAGACTACTTCACAAAATGGGTTGAAGTTGCATCTCACAAAGTTGTAACCAAGAAAGTCGTCGTAGATTTTGTCAGAGATCGTATTGTTTGCCGATTCGGAGTGCCAGAATCTATCATCACTGACAACACCGCCAATCTCGACAGTGACTCAATGAAAGCTATGTGTGAAACCTTTAAAATCAAGCATAAGAATTCCACAGCATATCGACCTCAAATGAATGGAGCCGTGGAGGCCGCCAACAAGAATATCAAGAAAATATTGAGAAAGATGGTAGAAAATCACAAGCAGTGGCACGAGAAATTACCATTTGCCTTATTGGGATATCGTACCACAGTCCACACATTGACTGGGGCAACTCCTTATTTGCTAGTCTACGGTACTGAAGTTGTCATTCCCGCCGAGGTCGAAATTCCTTCCTTAAGAATTATACAAGAAGCTGAACTCAGTGATGCAGATTGGATAAGAAGTCGCTACGAGCAATTAGATCTCATTTATCAGAAAAGAATTTCCAAGGCTTTCAACAAAAGGGTCAGACCTAGACAGTTCGCACTGGGACAACTGGTGTTGAAGCGGATCTTCCCGCATCAGGATGAAGCCAAAGGGAATTTTTCACCCAACTAGCAAGGGCCTTACATGGTTCACAGAGTACTAACAGGAGGAGCACTCATACTCGTAGAAATGGATGGAGATATTTGGCCAAAGCCTATCAACTCTGACGCAGTCAAAAGATATTATGTTTAGAATATTTGCATTTTTTCATCTAATGCAATTGAACTACGCTTGACCTGATTCCCATTTAAGAGGGGATACGTAGGCAGCCCTGCATGTTAGGTCACAATTTAATAAAATTTTTATTTTCTCCACAATCAGAAACTGTGACAGAATTTTGAGGAGGACCCTCAAAATTCCGGAGCAAGTCCAGCCAGCTTCGTCATATGCAGAACGATCAAGGAATCTCCTATTAAACTGGGGTAGAATTTTGAGGAAGACCCTCAAAATTCCAATGCAAGGAATTCACAATGTCTCTGAAGTGTCACAATCATTTGTTCATCTATTTTATTTGATATTCCATACTGCTATGTTTTAAATAACTGCACTCATCATATACTACAGATGCACCCTTATATTTTTTCTCTTGTTGTGTTTCAAACTTAAAGTAGGTCATATTTATATGTCTTGATATTAATGACTATCGGGCAAAGTGAGCTAGGTTCAAAAGGTACCTTTTAATCCACATAGGAAGGAAAAAACCACAAAACCCAACACAATGAACTTGTCGGCAATAGATATGATTGAACCAATAACAAATAATAATCAGTTTATATTTTGAAAAAGGATTATGCCTTGACTCAAGTTGTAAACATAATATAAGATCTGATCGTAATAAGATTATATGTAGGATGAGTAAGAATCCTACATTAATTATGTGTGAATAAATGAGGTGTATTAACTATTAGCTTGTGATTAGTAGACGTTATTTATAAATAGATGTTAATCCTTTTTTCATGTCTCTAGTGAAACATAATATACTAGGATTATTTTTATGATAATTAATGACAGTATAATAGAATACCTTCCTATCATAAACCAATCAGAACTGCTACCCTAATTGATGAAGTAATGATAGTGAAAAAGAAAATAAGGAATTTGAACAAATCAAAACTCAAAGTAACTAATATTCCTTCGCATTGTATGCCTAACAAGCATCCTAACCATCCACTCATTTTTGCTTTCAACCTCCCGTTGACATAAGCATGAAAAATATGACCGTCTCATGATCAGAGCTTCAAGATCAAAAATTAAAGTGATGTTCATGGGGTAAGCGAAGGACAACACTTGCTAAATTTGAAATTCAACGCATAGGACAAGCAGGGATAGAAATTCAAGAGCATCCAAATTGATAGTTATTTGTATACTTCACCCAACATACTCTGTAGTCTGTAGTCATCCTCAAGTTGCCACTACTTATCCCATTTCGTACATATCCCCTTAAATGTTTGTTACTTAATTATAGTTAATGATCTTTTTCCTTCTCTTTATATAATCGTTTTCATTACCTAAAAAAAGTATATTATCTGTTTTTTTTAGATTGTTGAGTAAGTTATGTATAATAAAATATATTTTCGGGTTCTATGTTTTAACCTAAAGTTGTCCAAATATGCTCATATAAGTTTTGTTCTAAAGATAAATCTCATTTCAACTATCAAAATAATATCTAAAATTAAGAAACTGTGTCCATAAATTAAAATAGATGTAAAAAGTAATCAAAAATGAGGTAAAGAAAAATATGAAAGGCGAGAAGTCCCCAAACTAGCGATGACACAATTTGTGAGCATTTGCGATGCATTTATAGAAAAACATAACCAGAAGTCAGAATATTATTGCAGAATATGCTAGTGCACGTTTTATTACTGGCTTTATTTTCATCATGTGTACATCATGCTAGTTTTACTTTGACCAAGAAAATATGATAGAACAGAAACAATCCATCAATCCTTAGTAAGATATTGCAAAGTTGAACACTGAAAATAAATAAGTTTTTGGTAGAGAGCCTTCTTACAATCGTGGACCTTACTTGATGCATATTCAGATTAGTTGGAGCAATGAATTTTGGATATCGGATGCATAAAAAAAATATGTTATTTTTTTAAGAGTCAAATAAAAAGTTTTTATCAACGGAGTATAATCATTAGTAATAATTAAAAAATAAACTCGATAAACAAAGTGTTGCATTAATTTAATTTACATGTCAACAACGAGTATGATTCATGCAAATGATCTGGTGAACACAAGTGTTCAAGAGATATATTTAAGTCAAGTGAAAGTGTTAAAATGGTCATTAACTAAGTTTGAATGGTCAAGTGACAAATTATGCTAACTTTAAGGGGCTATTAGGTATTTGGCCAAAGTTAAACCTGTTTTATTATAGTTTAATTGGTCTTTATCTATCCTAAAATGAAGCCTAATCTCATTTCGCTTTCTCCTCTATTTTTATAAGCATTTAAAGTTGAATTCTCTTTGTATCTTTTCTTTCCCTTTCTTTACATGACCTAAACACTGCATAACAAGAATGCGCAAGTCCTTATTACAAACATCCATCTCATTGCCTAATCATACCCGTCCACGTGGCACCTCTTTACATTATTGGAAACTCAAATACATCTACTGGGCCCCACTCTTTCTTTTAACCCTACAACTACATTAAAAAAACATCATTAGTTAATGTTCCCTTTTTTCATTCCTCTTTTTCCTCTTGATTATTTTTAATTTTGACTTCCTCTCAACGGCTGTGATCTTCTAGATCTGAAGTGGGTCCACCCTTATTCCTCTCATGGCCAATGGTAGACTGACATGTGTATGGGACATACAACAATTAGCTATGAGCGGTTATACATTAATTTTCCCCTAGTCTTAAAGTGTGAGAACGCCAGAAGCGAGGCAAATGTAGAGCATGAGCTACTGTGTGTCTGTGTGTATGTTATTACCAACTAAGGAATCAAAGTATCTTTGCTGGGTTTAGACTTGTGGAGGAAGAAGAAGAAAAAGACCTACAGCTACAACTACAGGGGTCAAACAAGAGAGTGACAACTGGTCAAACTGGTCTTCAAAATCTTTACCTTAGATTTTATGCTTCAAAGAAAAAAAGGTATTTTTAAGCTACCTAATCAAATCTTTCTTTGATTTTTACAGTTTTCCTATGTTTGTTTTTATACTTAAATCCTCATTTTTTCATATGGGTTTAACTTTTTGTTAGTGAAAATGGGTTAAATATTCGGTTTTTAAGGCATGGTGTTGAGAAAGATTGGATTTTTTGAGAGTGAGAAAATGTGCACATTTTATTTGCAGAATGCCCTCTTTTGGGGGTTCTCTAACCATAGCATTTATGTTAGTAGTAATATGAATTTGAAAAATCTGAGCTTTGAACTTTTGAGTTTGAGTTATTGGTTGCTAAAGACTGTGACCTATCTTTTACAATCCCCTTTCTTGATTTAGATTGTTACCCTTATTTTTGGATGTTATGTATAAATTAGCTAATTAAACTGCTAAGAAGTTGTTTACTTTCGTTCTGCTTATCTAATTTGTCTCCATTCTGGGTGTTGCTGTCTGCATATATTAGTAGACGTATAGAGGAAGTAGCTGAAATTTGTGAAGTTATTGTGTATCATCTTAAATATTGTAATAAAAGAGTCATTTCGCCATATATTGTCTGAGTGAATGACTATTTTGTATGGTTAGTTTGAAATAATTCCTATTTCATGAGCTATGACAAAAATTCCGGATATGATATTGTATCCAAAGATAAGTACATAACCCCCTCCTACCGAACTCTCATTATGCACATTATTGTCTAGCTGGTTGTGTGCGTCTTACTAGAGTTTATGTTACTAGCCTAATCAACTTGAAGTTAATAGAACATAATAGTAAATAGAAGTTAACAGTAAATAGAACATTTAAGTGCAAATATACAAATGCATTTTGAAGTTAATGGAAATTGAGAAAAGGAGAGATAAAATTGGGGTGGGTTGTGGAGGGTTTTCAAGAGGGAGAAATCGTACTTTACTGGTTTATGCTTGCTTCCAATGTAGTTATCAACATAACTCACCAGCTAATAACTTGCTGAAAATAACAATGGTTCGAACTTTCTAGAAATGTATTGGCTCTTTCCATCTTACATTTGAATATCTTGTGTTGAGTAACGTAGGAAGAATGGCACGTTGGGGAGAGAAGGATGAAATCTTTGGAGACATGTTTGATATGAAAAAGCTAGCTTGATGCTCAGATAGTGGCAAGAGAGAATGGATTAATAGATAAATGCTGTTAACAGGTCAAAGATTCATCAACTTTGGGTTTAACATAGCTAGCCTTTTATTATTTGAGAAAAACTTGCTTTTTCGTTTATCTCACAGCACTTACTTTGTTCACTAATAAAATGTGTAAAACAAAAGCTATTCTGTGTCTTCTCTAATAATTATTCACTACGCTATATGTTCTATCAGTTTATGTGTAATTATTTTGTGGAGTTCGAACTTCTTATACTTTTTACTTGTATTTGCATAATATTGGCATGAGATGAGCTTAAATGGAGTAACGTGGTCAGCGAGGATTTATATAGCCGACCCCAACTTATTTGAGACTGGGGCATAGTTGTTCTTGTAATTGTTATGTGGACTGGGCAGTCAGATAATTGTATAAGTGGGATTGTAACAAAGCCTCATATTTGTAGTATTTGATTCAAAAGAACCTTTAGCGAGACAGGCACAATTTTGATGGCGAAATTTAGTTTTCCCATTAGGATACTAAGTTGAGATCATTTACAAATGAAAACTAAGTATGCTTCCTCCTGTCTCAAAGACAACATAGTTGGGCATGATAGTCAAATTTACATGATCACAACCATGAAACTTAAGTGATTTTGCATTAGTTCTGAATCTCGGATATCTTTTAGGTTATAATGAGTAAAACAAACTTGAACTATTTGATTTCGTTCATACCTAAAAACTGAGTACCTTTTGCTCTACTTGAGCATCATAGATACGTGACCAACACCAAGAAACTCATGATTTTTCTTGGATTCTGAACCATGAGTATATTCTGAAAAAACAAAAAACTTAAAGTTCCGATGATAAATAGACAATCAGATAGAAGCACCATGAGTTTTATGTGATATAATTTCAAGCTTGGGAAGAAAAAAATTAGGTCAAGGTTTTGAGGCATTTTTGGTTATAGAAACCTCTATTCACCGGGCCCTTCTGCGTTCTCTTTGTTTCGAAGATGTAGCTGATATGGATAAGCGTAAAGCTGTCTACACCTAAATACATTTAAATAGCCTGTGATTGTGATTATCTTATAGCTTCCGGAGGTGGGGCTCTAGCATGACCTCTTTAAGAACTTCTACTTAGGTGGTCCACCTAAGAATGTTTTAAAAATAAGCAAAATTAGAAGGTTACGTGTAAACAGATTTTTGGGAATGTTCTGAGAGAAGTTCGCTATACCGTAAAAGCATGTTTGGATAGTTGTTATTTATTTTATTGTAGTCATTTATTCTCCAAGAAGCGGAGCCTTGGATCATCGATAAAGTCGTCTTTGTGTGACCTATGTCACAGGTTTAAGCGGTGGAAGCAGCCAATAATGCTTGCATAGGGGCAGGTTGTCTACATCACACCCCTTGGATGCAGCCCTCCACCGAATCCTGCATAAACGCGGGATTTTTTGTGCACCGGGCTGCCTTTTTTAGTCATTTATTCTCCAAGGTTTATTAGATAAGAAATCATTTTGCAAGATTGCTGCTAAGTTCGATACTTCTTCCTGAAAGCCAAATGGGGTTAATCAAGGTTGTTACATGTTTGTTGCTATACATTTGGATTATTTACTTTTCGTAAGTTGGGTTACAATGATAAGCACCTGCTTGATTTCACAGATAATGTGGTGCTGGAATCATCTAACAAGAACATTGCAAAATTTTGCTGCTGGTTTACTTCGGCTTTTGTAGCTAGGTAGATCAGGCTAGCTACAAAAGGTTTAGCAAGATAGTTGGACATGAATTTGCTGGTGAGAACATGCTTCAGCCAAGGGAAACCGACATTCCTGCTTTATTTTTGGTCCTGGTTGTGCTTCCCCTAGTTTCTTATATCCTTCTAGGCAAATGGAATGAGGCAGCCAAAAAGAAAGAGAGGGTTGGTTTGCTGGCTCAACGGGCTGCTGAAGAAGCGTTTAAGTCAGAAACTGTGCCTGCTGTAAGTGTTATTCCTACCACTCTCGTGCCTTTGCCAAGCAGTGCAATTCATCAGTGTGCAAGATGCCATGGTCCAGCCACAACTCGGTGCTCTCAATGCAAATCTGTTCGATATTGGTATGATCAAGTTCTTTTCGTGTACTTGTGTTCTAACTGTATGAAGTTTTTTACAGAATTAGTAAACGGTGGAAAGCAGGATGTATCAAAAATAAGAATGTTTTCTTGTCTAAGAGTGTGAAATGTCCCGTCTTCGCTCTCTCAGTCTCTTCTCCGTTTCTATTTTTAATTCTTATTTTTTTCTTGTCTTGGATAGGTGAAATGGCTTGTCCTCTAACTTTATAGCTATATATTCTGTCTCAGCCCATTTTTAGGGTGCGAAAGGCACTCTGAGGTGTTCCCCAAGGTGAAAATAATACACCCCTTAGGTTATTCTTCATATATCCACAATGGCAGATTTAAGAATTTTTTAAATGATTCCTTCTTCAACCTTTAGACGAGGACCCACAAAAAGCACAAGGAAGATGGAAATTTCCTGTTAGAACTCCACAACTTCTGATACTGTTATACAACTGGCATAGAGATGGACCTTAGAACAGTGAGATGTAACAAATTGGAGATACAGATGTAGCTTTTTAGTGAGTGTCAAGTGACCAACTTACCAAAGTGTCTTTTCTTTGACAGACATCCTCTTCTCAATTACTTCATGAACTCATTCCACTGTCCACTTCCTCAACCTTTTTGCTTTTGGTCCCAAGCAAATAAAGGGGAAGACTGCAGTCCTACTCCCCAAGTTAAAAGCCCATGCCTACATCTATTGCAAGTTCTGAAGATACTTAGTAGGGGAGTCCATGGTTCGGTTCGGCAGCTTATTTTATAAAATATGTATCACATGAACTTTTCGGTTATTCTATTTTGTATAACCAAAATTAGACTTTTGAAAACCGTCCCAATCATCTCGGTTTCTCTTCGGTATCTGTACGGTTCAGTTAATTTTCGGTATTTGTCTTAAATTATCATGTAAGAGTCGCTAATAGAAGCTAGAACGCGATAAAATACGTACTTACTTAGGACTTCGACAAAACTCTCTAGACATGTTTACAGTTAAAAGACTATGAATCAAGGGAATATGAAAGATAGCCAGGATAGAAATTTATCTCACTATTATAAATCAAACGAGTTGGAGTATATTAAACAAGATTGGACTCAAGATAGAGTCTATTAGAAAATTAAATATACGATAAGAAAAATTTGAATCATACAAGAAGAAAGATATTCAATACCTTATGGTTTGCTACTAAGATCACTTGACTGTGGCTTGCTACTCAAGATGATAGCTACAAACTAATTTGGTTTTAGCAGGAGTAGCATAATAGGTTTGAGAGTTGATACTTTGGGCTTTAATTACTTGTTGGCCTGTAAACGTTTCCTTGAGTCAACTGTTATTCTTATCTAATGGTGAAGATTGTGCAGCTCAGGGAAGTGTCAGATTCTCCACTGGAGACAAGTTCACAAGCTTGAGTGTCATCAATTGGGTAATAACTGCAACAGCTCATTCTCTCAGTCTTCGTTGACTGATGATTTCCCGGAACGAGTGTCATTTGATAGCTATGTTGAAGCGCAGTACAGTGACGGCAACATTAGTCAGTCATGGCTTGGCGAAGCTCCTCCAGATGGTGTCTCTGAAACACCCATTATCACACCACTCACCCCTTCTGCTGTTAGTATGGTAATGGAGACATCAGTAGCTCCAAAAGTTGGGCGACGACCTGTAGACAAGAGACTACATAAAGGCAACAAAGACATATTAAGAAGAGGGGAAGGAACCATGTCCGAGAGTTCTGAGCAAGCCTCTCAATCTAGGGTTACTACTTACCCCTCATGTGCTATCTCTTCAACAGAACGTTCTATGAACCAGAAGGTTATCTCTTTTCTAACAGAAAGTGCAAAAGTTTCTGTTTGCTTCTTAATTTGCGTAAGCTGAGTTCTCTTTTGTTGCAGTCAAGAGAAAGTGAGTCCATGTTTTTGGAACATGATAGCATCACGGATGGATTCAATAGTGAACAAGCTGATTTGACGAGTACAATGGGAGAACGCCATATGTTACATAAGCAGAGAGAACACATCTCAAGAAATCAGCGTCACATTTCAAGTTCATTGAATCTAGAAGGCCATGAAATGAGTGCATGCAAGAATCAGAAGGAGTTGATTGATGAAGAAAGTCTTATACGAGAAGGCATCATTACTAGCACTCAGGCAATTCCATTGACTTGCACTACTGGAAAGACTTCAACAAGGAGAAGCAGTAGAGCGAAAAGTGCATCACATTCTCAAGTAGCAAAGTCCCATAAAACGCCCAAAATATCAAGAGAAGAAATGTGTTCAGGTTTGGAAGGGAAGGGCCAGAACATTGACGAGTCAAGTACGTTTCCTTGATGATTATGATATGCTAATAGCTGCATGTTGCTCTTTCATTTTACTGAGTCCTCACGATGCAGAAAATGCTAGGAGAAAGGATGTTGTCCCTCCACAAGCAGGCAGTGGGGTTGCAAACATGGGCATCATGAGAATGTTCGGTCTGGTTAAATCATCAAAAGTTGATAGACATCAATCTGTTGAATCCAGGGCTGACAAACACAAGAAACTAAAGGTCAGTTTTCATTCAATAGACTAACTTTAACAATTAAAGAAAATAAAGGTCAATTGAGAATCACCTAGGTTCGGAGAAACTCTTTTAATTGATTAACAATAAAGCCTGATTAGCATGGTGTTCTTGAGAAATCTAAGTTGCAGTTGATTCATGATGTCATTGGTTTGTTTTGGGCTTTGACATAATCCATTAATAATCGTCTAATGAACAGATGCTGTTTCCTTATGAAGAATTTGTGAAGTTATTTGAATATGAAGACTTCACTTTGTTGCCTAGAGGTATCATAAATTGCGGGAATAGGTAATGTTTCAGACGTCTTTACCCTTGTGCCTCATTTATTTTGTTGTTTATTAAAAAAAAAAACTGAATACATCCTAAACAGAAATTAGTCCAATTGGTAATTTTGCCTGAACATTAGCAAGTCAATTACAGCTGTTGTTCGTTCATTTTGCAGTTGTTATGCCAATGCTGTCTTGCAGTGTCTGACCTTCACAAAGCCTTTAACAATCTACCTGCTTCGCAGATCACATTCTAGAACCTGTAATTTCATTACATCCTTTATTTATTCCCGCTATGTTTCTTTTTAAACAAATTGCAAAAGTCATCTAGTACATGTACATCAGACTGCAGGAGAGATTGGTGCCTTATGTGTGAACTTGAGCAACATGTAATATTATTAAGAGAAAGTGGAGGTCCTCTGTCGCCAAGCAGGATTCTTTTGCATATGCGGAGCATTAATGGCCAGATTGGCAATGGCAGTCAGGAAGATGCTCACGAGTTTTTAAGGTCTGCAGGAAATAACTTTTTTATCTCTCTGCTAATCTCAATGATGAAATCAAATATCTATGCAGAACTAAGGTTATTTTGTTATTTCTTGGGACGTAATAAAGAAGTGTTTTATTTAATGACTTTAGTGGAAGTTTGATTTTTTCTTTTTACCTATTTGTGTCTCAATAGTTGTTCTATATGTATGCAGGCTTCTTGTTGCTTCTATGCAATCTATATGCTTGGAGGCATTGGGTGGAGAAAATGCTGTTGATCCAAGATTGCAGGAAACGACCTTTATACAACACATTTTTGGAGGGCGACTTAGATCTAAGGTCTAGTATTGCTAGTCTTGTTGACTTATTTCATGATGGAAATTTGAAAGAACTTTATTCTTTCTTTTTTAATTTTACCTAGTAGCTTTATGTCTTATTATGCCAGGTCAAATGCCTGAGATGCCACCACGAGTCGGAGTGCTACGAAAATATCATGGATCTCTCATTGGAGATCTTTGGTTGGGTTGAGTCACTTGAAGATGCATTGACGCAGTTTACAAGTCCCGAAGATCTTGATGGGGAAAACATGTATAAATGCGGAAGGTATGTCAGCTTGCTTTGCTGAATCCCACATGTAGATTGCCTTACCCATTAGACAGGCATATTACTTCTTGAAATTGAAAAGACTTTTCTGCTCATATTCCCTTAAAAGGTGCGGTTGTTATGTTCGTGCACAAAAGCAGTTGAGCATACAGGAGGCTCCAAATATCTTGACTATTGTCTTGAAGAGATTTCAGGTATTGCCTTTTACAGATGTCACTTATTAGGCATTTGTTTTTTTATCAAGAAGGTTGCTCTGTTTCTTTTAAACCAAGAAGAAGTGTCAGCTCTCTGTTTTCATTACTAGTTACTTCCTCTATGATTTTTGCTGGTTATCTGAGAGGATTAGAAGACAATGTCGAAGCCGTCCTAAATGTCAAACAAATCTTTTACCTATATACCTCTAATTCAACAAGCCTGGTTTCTAGTAATATCGGAACTACTGTTTATGTCTCATTCCCTAAAGGCACGCTATCGAAATTTGAATCTATTGTTTGTCTCATTTCTAAAGGCAAAAAAGAGTTTCAGTCATGATGTAACTTTCCTTTTTTAAGTTTTGGGCAATTAAAAGTCTTACAGTCTATATTTTGCTGTTTTAAATATTATATTCTCAGCTGCTGTTTAACCTCTCTTCTATAATTATCAGGAAGGAAGTTATGGGAAGATAAATAAGTGCATCACTTTTCCGGATATGCTGGATATGATACCATTTATGACTGCGACAGATGACATTCCTCCACTTTACATGCTTTATGCTGTTGTTGTGCACTTGGATACCTTAAATGCATCATTTTCCGGGCATTACATATCCTACGTGAAGGATCTGTACCGTCAAGGCAATTGGTTCAGGATTGATGATACTGAGGTAGTTTGATGCCTAGAGTTTCTGAGATTCAGATGTTTTTATTATGCTTGTGCCCCAAAAAAAAAAGACACTTGTGTAGATTATGTGCAATAGGCGATGACTTGATCACTTACGACATGGTTAGCCATTTAATCTCACTCTTCAATTATTAAAGAGAAATGTTTGTGTGGAAAAAAATTAGAAATATATTGCTTTTTTATGTTTCCACATTTTCTGTTTCTTGAACTAGTTTTCCATGTTTCTTTTTCCTTGGTTTCAAGAAATGGGAAAGATAGCAAGGAAAATAGAGTTTTGAGTTTCCAAAACTAATTTTGCAAGCCTGCAAATTCTGTCTCATTGAACTGGTAGGAGGTTGCTAGTCATGGAATACACCAGGAATAAATATCTGAGAAACTTCCATGCGTCCACATTAATTAGAATCAGGATGTTATTGATGATATTCTTTTTTCTCCTTGAAAGTGTTTCTTTTATGGGTCATGTCATTCAGACCCAATGGTTAACGATAATCGAATTTCCAACAATTAGTTGTATGTTTCTTGGGTGACCATGCCATGAGAAATATAGGTATTAAAGCAAGAGGCACCACTATTTTCAGACATCTCGGATCAAAAATCGTTTTTACTTATCAAAAAGGTATTGGAGCAACAGGCCTTTAAGTGTTTTTTGAGGAATACTAGATGTCTGCTTGTTTATTCTTGAATAACCTGTGTTGTGATGACATCCATGATATCAGATTATTTGGTCTTCTGGTTGACCTGTTTGTAATGCACGATACACCAGTTGCCTTTCTAGTTTCTTGCCACTTGGCTTCACCTGCAATAATGGAAAAGCTGAATTTTTGTGTATATACAGCAGTTTGGTGATTGACTGTGTACTTTGGGTAACCATGCTAGTAATGATGAATGTTAAAGTTTCATTTGTGCTTGCTGATGTCTTTTTAGTCCACTTTTTTGTTTAAGGAATTAATGCTAGTAGGTAACTGTGTAAATGGAGAATTTTATGACTTTTTGTGCTTGTTACATGTCTTTGCTTTAGTATCTTGTCATAGTTTTCTCACAAGTTGCATATCCTGATACCAGGTCCAGCCTGTATCCATGAGCCAGGTGATGTCGGAAGGAGCATATATCTTATTTTATAAGAGGTAAAGCACCGCAGAGCTTTGACGTTAGAAAGGCTCTGTAGGAATTAACTCTGGAGATCAATTTGGCCAAATTCATATTTGTCATTGGATGCTGGTTTTGTTGTCATTATATCTTATTTAAGCTTCCACACAATCTTTCTGATGTAAAGATCCCTTTATTGAAATAGTATAAAATTTTGTAGATCATATCCACGGCCAGCTAGAAGGATTAGCCGAAGACAAGCTCCTGGGATTTTAAAGCACTGCCCACCAAAATCAACAAAGACTTCCAGGCCAGAGCAGATAAAAGCAGAGCATCATTTTGTTGGTGTGGATCCTTATACGAATCACAGGCCGGAACTGAACGGCAACATCATTGATTGCACCTCCGGTGGAATCGTCAGGAATGCCAATAGAAATAGACCGCCGGTTGTGGGAACTTACACGGAATCAATGACCGCAGAGTTTTCAGATGCTACATCAAGTGACTGGTCCCTCTTTACAAGCTCAGATGAAGCATCATTTACAACTGAGAGTACCAGAGACTCTTTTAGCACTGTTGATTATGCGGATGCAAGCGCTACTGATCCATTCTCCTCAATCATCAACAGCTTATGCCCATCAGACCGTTCCTCTAACAGAACTGTCGCTTGTAGTATGTTTTCGAGTAGTAAACCACATACAAGATTCTTTTCAGAAAGGAAGGTTTCTTCTGTTTTGGATTCAAGTGTGGCTGCCAGATGCCTTGATCGAGTGCACGGTGCTAGAGTTCCAAGACAGGTCTTTGTTCCTCCTTCTGAAGGTTTTCATAGTGATAGTAGTACTGGTGTAAATGTAAAATATGGTAGTGAGCCTAGATTTGGACCTCATCAAACTTACTTTCCATCTAATGTTTAATTTCTTGGAATTCCAAGTCATTATATGTCGAATTAGCTAGGTACAACTTGTGCTTCTATTTTGCCAATCAATATTTTATTGAATGGAGCACATCAATCATTTGTCAGTTCAAGAAAACAAGTAGTCAATGCTCTTAGTTCTTTAGTTGTAAATATGCTTGACGTATCCAAGTTCTTAACACACTTGTACGTTAAATAATCTGATAGTTGCAGCCTCCCCCTCCCCGAAACCAAAAAGAATAACTAGTTCTTTTGTTCTTTGCAATGAAGTGGAATCTTAGCGCAATGCTAAGAGCAGAAATGTGACCAGAGGTTACGGGATCAAGTTGTGGAAACATCTTATTGAAATGCGAGGGAAAACTGCATACAATAAACTCAATATGGTCTAGCCCTTTTCCATATATATTGGATTATTTTGAAAGGTCTTGAAAGAGGTATCTTAACCACTAAATCCTCATAATCAGATTGTATTGTACAACCTATCTTATTTGCTATATATATATATAATGTAGCATTGTGGTCATACAAAACTGTTGTTTAATAATACAAACCAAGAAAATAAGATAGTTTCACGTCTCCTGAAATGTAAGAGTCCAGAATAAGAGCCTCTCAAATGGCAGATGCTTTGTCCAAATCAAAAGTAAACCAAATCTCATTAACTCTGTCCTTGAACTCAAATGGAGAGTTGTATCCCGCCACTGTATACATGGTAGTGTTATCTGCAGCATGGCTTTTTTCAACAGCAGCTGCCCATTTAGTGTCAGCAATACTAGCACTCAAAGCAGCAGCTTCTTTTGCAACATCAACATCAGCTACAAATCCGCCGAATTGCCTGACGGCCACATAAGTATTGCTCCATTTTTGGACGTGAAGGCCTTTAGCTGGAGGAGGATTTGGTTGGTTCTTCTTTGGTACATAGAAGCTCACAACAAATGAAGATGCACAAAATGGTCCATCACTTGGTTTTACTTGAGTGATAACTGGAGCTGTCATCTCTATTTTCTCCTGGTAACTGTTCTTCCCTTGAATGTAATCGAATAGCCTGCCAACGCAAAGTTCACAACGACCTCTTTTATGTTTTCGCGAATAGATACACTAACATTTTCAGTAGTAAAAAAACCAAGCTCACCTGAAAACTTTCTACTGACTAACAGTGCAAAAGAACCTTTACGCTTTCAGTAATCATACAGTAACCGGTGAGATTAGTATCTTGAAAAACAACACAGGTTAGGTGCAGTGGCGGATGCACGTGGTGGCAGGCAAGCGAGTTCAACTGAACCCGCTTCATCAAACAATAATACTATGTATATGTATAAATTATGATTAAAGTTGTGTGAATTTTATATAAATATTTTATTTGAACTCACTTGACAACTACTATTTTACCACTAAAGTTATGTATTTCTAAGATTGAACCCGCTTGCATAAAATGTTGGGTCCGCCACTGGTTACATGCTTGAAAAAGTTGAATTGAATACTTTACATTATCAGTATACATATAAGTCAAATCGTTTACAGATAACTATCTATATATATAACTGTGAATTGATTACTGGCAAGTAACCTGAGTCGGTATAACCGACGATGGCATATTTTTTTTTCTTCTTCTTTTAATAGTCGATTAATTTCAATTGATTGAGATGTAAGTAACCCTAAGTTGTTTTATGCTATAATTGTTATTGCATAGTAGCTAACGTATCCAAATATGCAACACAAGCGAAAGGAATTCATGACCAAAAAAGAATAAAAAGAAAACCATCGATACCTGAGGAAACCAGTTCTGGTGGCGGAATAAAGATTAATATCATCAATGGGTGCAGTAGACATCCACATGGATGAATTGTAACGACGAATTTCATAGTCTTTACCAGATTGAATCAAGTCATAAATTGGGCACTCAATTCGGTTACAGGTTGGAGGATAGAAATCCAACTTCAACGGCTGCAAGTTGTTTGTCGAATGCCCATTGCTTAATTTAGAAACGAGGATTAGAAAGACAGATAGCCTCATGAAGAAATTCATAACGCCCTGCATCTTTTGTTTCTTTTTGGTGGTTTAATTGCTGAAGAAATTATGAACTGACCAGAATGAATTAATATCTTCATGTATATAATATATATAAATATAAAAGAAAAAGAAAATTATTGTCCAGAGGCCTTGGCTATGCCACGTAGCAGGTAACTTTATCTGAATATTCCAAAGCATAACAGCCTATCCACCTTCCATTTAGGATAAACGGCGGGTAACAAAAATTTTCCCATTAGGTTAAAAGTAAGGAAGGGGAAATTAAAAAGAGAAAATAATGCATAATGTTATAAATAGAACTCTATTTAGAGTGAATGTCTTTCTTTTTAAAGAGTTCTACTTTGTGACTAAGTCATTTTTTCCCTATAAATAGAGTGGTCTTACCCCATTGTAAATCATCCCAAAAATTCAATAAGAATTTTCTCTCTCTCTTTCTCTGCAATATTGTTCTTTTATTGTTTATAACACGTTATCAGCACGAGACTCTACCGTCTCAAGAAGCTCTTTGAGAAGATTAAGGTATAACTTTTCTCCTCTCCTTTTCTTTTAATTATGACTGACATTATGAAAAGAAAGTTCGTTGCCCTTGAAATTTCGGGCAAGAACTATATGACATGGGTGTTGGATGCTGAAATCCATTTAGATGCAATGGGTCTTGGAGACGCCATTAAAGATAAAAATAAAGCATCTACCCAAGACTGTGCTAAGGCCTTGATTTTCTTGCGCCATCACCTTGATGAAGGGTTGAAAATAGAATATCTCACAGTCAAAGATCCACTTGTTTTGTGGAATGGCTTAAAAGAAAGATATGACAACTTAAAGTTGGTCACTCTTCCACAAACACGATATGATTGAGCTCATCTGAGGCTCCAAGACTTTACGTCTGTTTCTGAATATAATTCTGCAATGTTCAGAATTACTTCTAAATTGAAACTCTGTGGAGATACTATCACTGATTATGATATGCTTGAAAAAACGTTTACAACGTTTCATGCTTCCAATATGGTCTTGCAACAGCAATACCGAGAGAAAGGTTTCAAGAAGTACTCAGAGTTGATTTCTCTTCTCCTTGTGGCTGAGCGAAATAATGACCTGCTCATGAGAAATCACGAAAATCGACCCACTGGGTCAAAACCATTGCCTGAAGTGAATGAAGTTTATTCCCATTATGCCAAACGTGAGAAAGGTCGTGGCCCTATTAATGGTTGTGGTCGTGGCCGTGGCCGTGGTCGTGGACAAAGAAGGAATTTTCCTGGTATTAATCACCCCCCGAAGAAAAATAACCACCAAAAGTGGAAAGAAAAATATGAGAAGCCAAAGGCAAATGGGTCAGATACTGAATGTTATCGTTGCGGTGGAAAAGGCCATTGGGCAAAAATTTGTCGTGTACCAAGACATTTGGTTGAGCTTTATCAAGAATCTCTAAAGAATAAAGGCCCTGAAGCTAATTTTGTCTATGACAATGAATTTGACATCACTCACTTAGATGTGGCAGACTTCTTTGAGCACCCTGATGGAAAAATATACCACTTGATTGGTGATGGATCCGTGGTTAAAGATGATTGAGTAGTTCAGTTTTTATTTTTGCATATTCATAGTAGTTAATGAATAAACATCATGTAATCATAGTCTTTACATGAGTAGTAGTCATTAGTATAAATTAGTATTATTTATTTATGAAATCGTGTTAGTTCGTTATGATTAAATATATGTCTAATGTTTGTTTTAAACAATGTTTGAGTTGGCCTTCTTTGACATGCGAATCTTCATCTTACATTATGCAACTAAGTCCTAGAGTTATTACAGTGAGGAACTTCTGTGATTTTATTCATGGGGATTGTAAAAAGATGCAAGACAAATATTCCCAAAAAGTTAATTCTTTTCTGAGATGCAAAAGCGACAAGGAGTGTATTCATTAGAATTTGAGGCCGTGTTTTCTGCGTTTGAAATATTTCTTTAGATAAGTTATAAAAGAAAATATGGGAACCCAGACAGATTTGTTTTCAAAAGGTGTTGATTTTA